>CAJVPK010001111.1:0-15287 GCA_910592015.1 Diversispora eburnea | reverse complement strand
CATTGTGCCACAATTAGCATTTTAATTTTAGCAATTATTTTCGAATTTTATCATTCCACAAATACTTTTGCTAGGGGTGTGTATATTATTATTACTATTATTATTAATTTATTATTAAATTGTATAATTAATACAATTTATTTTTTAGATACAATTTTTTTTCTTTTTTTTAGGCAATTAGGTTGTAATAATTAAAATATTAAATTAAATAAATAAATTAAGGCTCACCTTAGGCTTACGAGTCTAAAACAAGCTCATATTAGGCTCATTAGGCTTATGAGCTTGGCTCAAGCTTTACAAGCTGAGCTTTAGTCTGGTTTGAGTTTGTGAACCCTGGGCTCATAAGCTTACAGGCCTATAATATCAGACTTGGCTTGACCAGGCTCAACTGGTTCGTTGGGCTCACAAGCCCTAAGGCCTATAGGGAGCTTTAATTTTTTGGCTTGAATTGTCACTGATTTTTGATTATTTGACTAGTGTTAATTCTAAGCTCTAATAACAAAACATTAATGTTTATGGTCAATTCTATAAATTTTACCTGAGGTATTAAGAGGAACTGAATTTAAAAAGGAAGGCAATACTATTGAAGTGGCACGAGTGCTACAGAGAGCTTTTTGCACAAAAATTTCAAAATAATACTGAAGTCATGGAAGATGACAATAAGATGACAGTGACACCTGGATGAGTGTATTATCATCAGAATGACAGATTATTCATCCTTGTATATTAACTTTTATCTTTGTATATCATTTTCAAAGAAAGAAGAAAAATGTGTTTAAATGTGACAACAAAGGATAGAAGAAAACAATCTGAAAATGTATAAAATAGCTAGTAACCCAAGGTGTAAAAGGAAATTAACTTCTACTGCAATTTTTAAATTTTTATAATTTTTCTTGGAGATTTATGAATATTTATAAAAACTAATAACAATAAAAGTAATAATAATAATAATTACAATTTCAAAAGTAGTTAGAATATCCTGTAATTTTTCTCTTGTTAATAATAAATTTTATCATCATAATAACAGTAATATTAGTGAGAAATGGTTAACAGCCCATAATACCTCTATTATTAATTTTGTAATAAATTTTCATAAACTGTTTTATTTTGTGAATAAAGTTATTGCATAAAGTTTGAAGCTAAGATTTGAAAGTTTGCATAGTAGACTGTAAGAGGATACTTTTATTTCACTTACTCATATACCTTTAGATTATAAATGTGTGCATGATTATAGAGTTATTTTAGTAGTTGTCCACAACATTTAGACAAGTGACAGCCTGATTCTAACTGTGAAAAGGATATATTATTACATACAACATACTGTATGCGAGTACAAAAGGGTGTAATATGAATTTGATTTAATGAACTGATTGTCGTAACTTTACTTTGTGTTCTGAACAACAACAACAGACTGCCACACTATGGTTTTGGTCGAATTATGTAAGAAGTGGCTACCGGAAACCTATTTAATGCTTGATGTATATAATGGTGTAAGACCAAAAGTTTCTGATATATGATGTTACATCAGGAAATTTTTTTAGGTACAAATTTTCAAAATATTATGCAAATATTTTAGAAATTTACACTAAAAAAATCTGTTTTTTTGAATTCGCTCATGATTTATGTAACAGGGAGGGATTTATTACTAAGATATTTCTAAGATTGATCGAGAGTCCTGGTTCCTGACTACATGCTGATGTGTGTTTCATTCCTATAACATCGATATTTCATCAAGATATCCACATTTGATTTCGGATGTCTGTGAAAAATTTTGCAAAAAATTTTACGGTAAGTGTCATAATATTATGTAAAAATTATTTGCGAAAATTTTCAGATGTCCGACTTTAAACGTTGAATATCTCAATAAATATTGATGCTACAGGAATGAAACATATATTGACATGTAAACAGGAACCAGGGCTTTCGTTTCATCTTAGAAATACTTTAGTAATAAATCGCTCTCTGTTACGTAAATCGCGAGCAAAGTCAAAAACGGATTTTTTGTAAATGGTGTAATATTATGTAATATTACGCTTAAAAAAATTTGCAAGATATATGCTGGAATGATGATCCTTCTAAATGATGAATCAACTGGTTGATACTTTTCTGGAGCAGTTACAACTTTCATGAATTTATAAATGCTGAAGTAATGAAGAAATAATGAGTAAATCTCATAAACAAAAATTACTTCGATCTTAATATAATTTTTCATCCTCAATCCTGTTATATTAGTAGACACATTTATATTCTTTATGAATTGCAAGATTTATTAGAAGATGTAAAATCTGGAAAATGTGCAGGTATTATTTTTTAGTATCATATTATTTTAATAAAATTTTTGCATTTATAGATCCTAATTTATATACCTATCTGAGGAATCATCAGAATGTATTAATTTGAAAACATAAATTCAAAAAGAAAATCTAATATTTCAACTTTTAAATTGCAATCCCCAAGAATACAATAATTTTGATAAAGAATCAACAAAGACTAAATGATGCAAATGCATTTAAAGAAAAGAATTTCTCTGTCTTCAATATATTTTAAAGAATTTTTGAGGGGTGTCTATTATTTTTATATATTTTAGAAATTAAAAAAAAAATGAAAATACAAATAAATATTTATCTTAAATTATAATAAAATTATTTCGTTTTTGCTTATTAGTTTTTTTCATTCAATTTTGAATGATACTTTGTTCAAAAAATTTCAAGGATTCATTTTGGCAATTAAAGAGTTTTTATAGAATATACTGTATTTAAATTTATTAAGAATATAAATATATCCGAACGAACGCAATTTTCAGATAAAAAAAAAATTGATAATATTCGCTTTTTATCAAAAATACAAAGTTTGTTTGTTTCCATAATTCATAGTAAACGCAACATGACTGACAAGAAATAATATTCGTCATACAAATTGAACCATGGGATTAATTTATCCACTTTGTATGACGGTTAATTTCATCGAAGATATTTTTTTGAAATTTATGTATTTTTTCTTTCTCCATGATCAAACAATAATTAAGAGTCACTTTATCTTCAAAAATTCCAATGGTAGTTTAACTATAAATATACATTTAAATATTTTTTCTTGCAAAAGAATTGGAACGAAAAAAACACCGCATATGCAAAATTCTGATATATTCAGTTAACAAAAATAATTTATTGGATTTTTACAAATTTTTTTTTTTTTTTTTAGTAAATCATCCTATAACCAACTGAATATTTTTTTTTTCAAATCTATGAAATATATTATTTGAAATGTAAATTTTAATGATTTAATTAGATAATATCGCATCATTTCTCCTCGAAGGCAAACCGGAATAAAGACAAAAATAATAAATTATGAAAAAAAAAGCAAATTAAAGCAACTAAATTTATGTATTGAAGAATGCTGTGAAACATATTTTATATAATACGACTTGTGGCCGATTTGTATAAACATTAAAACACAGCATTTATCATATTATTCTTGCAACAACCAGGATATATTTGTGAAAAAAAAAACCAAGATACAATAAGTGATATCTTTGATAACCTTCAGCTGCACTTCATCAACAACTTTTTCGAAGTAAAACTAAGTTTTTGTTTCTCTTATCGTGGGGTCATGATAAAATAGAGGTTAATAAACAACTTTGAACTTGAATTACTTTCGTTGTTTAAATAGAAAATTATGTCATTTACAGTATATTTAGTATTGGAATTCTGATAAAGAACAATTTCATTATATTGGTACGGGTTTTAAATCATCTTTTAATTATAAAATTGGAGCTGAGAAAAAAAGGAACATTGTTTACACTAGAAATTAGTAAAAATAATTTATTGTGAAAATGTATCAAGATTTTGAATTAAAATTCACATATTGATAGTAGCCCTGATAATGTGTGACAAAAATTTAAAAGAAGTCTATTTAAAAAAAAAAATTTTAAAAAAAATGCATTTAGAGGACGTCGGGCATGTTGTATGAGAATTATTACATATTGTTAATGTTGTTGCTCTTGTTATTATCATTGTTAATTTTGCAACAAAATATTCAGTATTTCAGGAAAATCTTTTCGCAGTCTAGTCTAACAATCACGAAATCTTCGATTGAATAGGTCTGCAAAAAATATTCGAATCCTGATTGATCCGCGGATCGGATCGAATCCAAAAAAAAAATAAGATCCGACCAGGTTCGAATCAAATTCAAAAAAAAATAGATCCGACGGATCCTAGGGGATGGAGAAAAGGGAGATAAAAATTTTTTTAATTCAAATAATTCAAATCCATAAAAAATTTAAAAATATTTGAATATATCCGAAGACAATGAAAATAGTATTCAGATTTTAAAAGTTGGATCCGTACATGACAAATCCGAATCAGGATTAAGAATCAGAATATCGGGTCAGATCCGAATATAGATAAAATCCGATCCGATCCGATCCGAATTTGCGGGACCCTAATTTTGAAGTTCAAAGACTTACAATAGCGTATTATTGTTATACTATTTATCATTGTTTACGAGAAATTATTTTTTGAGGAGGGGAATGGTAAACAATTACTTCTTGAGATCAGCTTACAAATATTAAAGAAAATATAATTTTTTTGAAAGTTTAGAGTTGTGCAAGTTACGTTCATTCATATTTTTATTTATCAGTATTTTAAAAGTTTTTTTATTAGAAGTATTGTAATAACTGACCGGTTTTTTTTTACAAAGTTTATAAATAATAATTATAAACTCCTCAGCCTTCTATAATCTACTTATGTGAGTTTAATGAAAAAGTTTTTTTTTTGTAATATTATGGCTTGCATGTTTGCAAAGTATTTGTATCGTATTTTAAATATTTAGTATGAATTTTCGTAAAATAAAAATGAAATATATCATCGTTCGTGATTAGGTTTAATAGTAACAATGAATTATATAAAAAAGGAAATACCAATTATATTCATATCTTCTAAAAATATTCTATCAATAATAAAACAAAAATTTCGACTCGTGACTCAAAGATTTCAAACCAATTATATTAGATATTTAATGCACGA
This sequence comes from Diversispora eburnea, assembly GCA_910592015.1. Lineage (NCBI taxonomy): Eukaryota > Fungi > Glomeromycota > Glomeromycetes > Diversisporales > Diversisporaceae > Diversispora > Diversispora eburnea. The sequence goes on along the minus strand of CAJVPK010001111.1, from coordinate 10,266 downwards.
GAAATATTTTCTCTCATTCTCCATTTTTTTTTTTTAGGTTCCTTTCACGGAAAAAGGTTTATGTCATCTAAATTTGTTCGTTCATTAAATGTACATACATGCAAAATAATAATTTCCCCTTTTTTCGCACATGCGTTTGACAAAATAAAGAATAATGACTTTTTTTGTTTGTTGTTGTTGTTGATCCATAATGACCATACTGTTTGCATAATTGAATAAAGTTTTTTTTTTCTCCTAACCATTAGAACAGTAGAAGTCTTAATCTTTAAAAAAAAAGCGGGAACGAGATAACTGCATTATTTAAATAGTAATTTCTAGAAAATACCAATTGCAAAAAAATTTTATTTCACATAAAAATTAAATTATTTAATTTAATTAAAAGGCAACTCGACCGACACTTTCTCGAATGAATAAAATACGATATTGAAATAAAAATAAATCTGAATAATATTTTTATACATATAACAAAAGCGTTGTGTTGTTGTTAGGTTTGTTTGTTAGTTTGTGCTTGAATTACGAAAGGGAAAAATGATCATATCGTAATGCATAATGCATAATGCATAAATTATTAACCATAAATTGTATGTATATCGCACCATTTCTATTCCGAATATTCTATATATTATAAGTGTAATAATACGGATAAAGAAAGCAAAGAATGATTCAAGAAATTTAAGAATAACATATTTACATATTGATTTTGGGGATTATGATAAAAAATTTTATAAAAAATGCCATGCCTTTCATATTTATGTTTTTTGAATGAAGAATTTTTTTTTTTTTTTTTTTAGTTTTAATAAGTTTAATAAAAAGTTTCGAAAAATTGTCTCAAATAGAAGAAAGTTCATTAACCTTAATATTAAAAAAATAAAAAATATTAAAGGGTTTTCACTCTTTGGGCTAAATCTTTATATTCCGATTTTTCTTGACTCGTAGAATTTTTCCATAAGTAATTCGTTACACCAGCGATTTTCATTGAATTATTTTCTCCTAGCCTTTGACATTCTCTAGCGACAGAAATTCTGCACAACATATATCCGTGACAGTTTTTGTGATTTCGAGAAGGCCTTTTGGAATTGAAATGATGGATAACTTCTTCAATTGATAATAATGGGGGAAATATTAATGTTCTGTTTATATTAGCGAGGATTTCATTTAAGTTGTTCATTTATGAAAGTAATTTTGTTTGAAAAAATTAAAGTCTTATTATTTTAGATAGTTAAAGAATAAAGAATAAAGTATAAAGAAAGAATTCGAATGATGCAAAAAAAAAAAAATGCAGAAATTCTTTATTAGCGAAAAAAAAAAATTCAGGCAATTAAATATGTAATTTTTCAACTGCGGTCAGTTTAATCGATAGGATCAAGAAAGAATTTCGGTAGTACTTTAAATCAACTGGAGGGTAGTATAATGATGGACGGTGCAGTCTTAGAACCACTGAAAGATAAAGAAATCATTTAAATATTAATTGAAATCAGTTAAAGGGGGTATAACGATGAACAGTGCAGTCTTGGAACCACTAAAGATGAAAAGAGAAATAAAAAGAAAACATTTAAATATCTGAAGTCAGAGCATGCTTTATTAAGTAAACTTTTAACAAAAAACGAATTTTGATGAACTTACAAATTCGAATTGAGGCGAAAAATATGGCTTTTAGTTTGCAGTAAAAGTAATTACACACGAACACAAATCTCCTCAGTATTATTATTTAATAATTCAATGAATTGTTAAAATGCATAGATTATATATAAAATTAAAAGTTAAATCATCGGTTTTAATTACGTAAACAAATAAACGATCATATTTGAAAGAAAAAAGTAATAAATAATTACTATTATTATTATTATAAATTAATGTAAACTAAATTAATTATCGTAAATTAATCGACCTTCTTATTCCTTCTTATTCTACAATATCGTAAATGTTTATGAATGTGTAAAAAGGGTTGGAATTATTTGAAAAATTTTCAGTTATCAATGGTCACATGCGTTATTCTTGCATTTTTTTTTAAAAAAAATAATAATTAAAACCTTTTGAATATTTATATTGATAAATAACAAAATGTTATGTCGCATTATAATTTTACAAAGCTTAAAATTTTATAGTTTATCCCTAAACATCACTAATTGACAAAATTTTAGCAAAAATCACCACCATTTTTTGTTTTCTAGAAGCTTCAAACATATATTTAAAAAACCACTTAATGGTTTTAAACTTGCAAAAATATATAATTTTGTCTTTTCCGTTTTTTTTTTAAAAAAAAAATTAAATGACTCTAATAAAACAAAATTTGAAAAATTAAAACCTTTGAATTATGTATTCTGGATATATACACAAATTATTTATTTTCTAATCGTTATGTAAAAAAGTTTTTTTTTTTTATTTCTTAGGCGTTAACAATTAAATATTATAAAATAGTATACGTTATAAATAGCATAAAATATTATAAAATATTATAAGAATTATTTTATATTTAAATTTCAAACTGAACTGTAAAAAAAAAAAATATTCAATTTTTGGCGCTTCAATAATTTACTTATCTGATTTTAAAGAAAAAAAATTTTTACTCTATTATAATAATAATAAGAAATACAGTATATCATCGTGATTAATTGTGATTATGAGACTGCAACGAAAACAATAATTTAGAGTCTAATAATAACAGATGATGATGATAATGAATTATTGTAATAATTTATATTGGTAAAAAAAAAATAGGAGCATTATTTTCTTAAAGGTACCAATCATTTCATGTCTTTTAAATTAAATTGAATCCGGGCTCGTGACTTAAAGATTTTGAACCAATCAACTGATTCTATTGTTTATTGTTTATTGTAGCATACTAGTTTCCTATTATTATTCATTTTTTTTTCTTTTACAGCACAAGTTCGTGATATTAAATAATATTAATTTTTTATTTATTACTCTTTTATCTCGAGTCTATTACATATACTTCGTTGTTACATTTAGACATTTTATAATTTATCATATATTATTTTGTATTTAAAAATTAATAATAAATTAATTCAATTAAAAATATTCAAATTGACGGGAAATTCGAGAAGGTTGATATCACTTTAGCTATCAAGGATATTTCTGGCAATTTCAATTGATCACATAGAACCAAATAGTCATAAACTTATGACAAAATCTATGTATGTATATCAAATCGGTTTGACCTGTTGAAGGTGAATATCCTGGCCTGGTTATAAAAAAAAAAAAAAAGAGCCACACCGAATATTGGAAATTGGATATTTTTTTTCTCCTATTCAAATTCAAAATTATGTGAAGGTGAATTAATCAGTCATTACGAACTAACTAAACCAAAATCTCCATGGAAAATATCCATCCCACTTAACCGAATGACAGCTCAAGACGTGGAATTTACTGACGTTAAAATCACAAAAGACCACCATACAAGGCTGGAAACCTCAAAGAATTTCATAATCCAGTATAGTTATTTCAGTACGTAAAAAAAAAGTCAAAAGGTTTTATTATAACTGTTAAAAAGTAAATTTTTCTTGTTAGTGATCAACAGAAATCCAAAATAAATTAGTAATTGAATAATTACTAATGCATAGCAAATGTGATTGCCACATTTTATCAATAATATTTAAAATATGGAACAAGATAATTTTATTGTTAAAATGTATTTGTATTTGTATTTTTATTTATTATTTATTTCACATAAAAATTAATTAATTAAAAGTCAACCGAACATTTAATTTTAATTTTATTTCGAATGAAAAATACAATATTGAAATAAGATTAAATCTGAATAACATTTTTATTTAGTATATATAACAAAAGCGTTGTGTTGATGTTGTGTTGTTCATTAGTTTGTGTAAAAGAAAAATAATCATATAATCGTAATACATAATGCGTAATACATAAATTTAATAACTATTAACCATAAATTGAAACATCTATTCCGAATGTTTTATATTACTGTATGTGTGTGTGATAATAAGCAAAGAAAATGACTCACGAAATTTAAAAATAACATATTTAAAAAAAAAAATGCCACGTCATTGTATTTTATGTATTTTGGATGAAGAAATTTTTTTTTTTTTAGTTTTAATAAGTTTTATAAGAAGTTTCGAAATAGTCTCAAATAAAAGAGGAAAGTACGTTAATTTTTATATTAAAATATATTAAAGGGTTTTTACTCTTTGTGCCAAATCGGTATATTCGGATTTTTCTTGACTCGTTGAAGTTTTCCATAAATAATTTGCTACACCAGCGATTATCGTTTTATTATTTTCTCCTAACCTTCGACATTCTCTAGCGACCAAAATTCTGCACAACATATATCCGTGACAATTTTTGTGACTTCGAAAAAGCTTTTTGGAATTGAAAAGAAAGACAACTTCTTCAAATGATAACAATGGGGGAAAGATAAAAGTTCTGTTTACATTAGCGAGGATATCATTGAAGTTGCTCATTTGATCTTTTTTTTGAAAAAAATAATAGGTCTTATAATTTTAAATATCGAATAAAGAATAAAGAATAGATACAGAATGCAGGAAATTTCTTTATTATCGGAAAAAGATTTTTTTCAAGCATTTAAATATATAATTTTTAAACTGCGGTCAGTAATAATTTGGAAAGAAAGAAAGAATTTGGTGGTACTTGAAATCAGCTGAAGGGGAAATAGTGATGGACAGGAACCACTAAAGATAAAAAGAAAGCATTCAGATGATAATTGAAATTAGCTGAAAAGGGGGTTATACTGAAAAGGGTATAATGATGGACAGTGCAGTTTTGGAACCACTAAACACGAAAAGAAAGCATTTAAATGGTACTTGAAGTCGACTGAAGAGAGAGACATACTTTATCAAGTAAACTTCGAATGGAGGCGAAAAATAAGGCTTTTAGTTTGTAGCAAAAGTAATTACACACGAACACAAATCTAATGAATCGTTAAAATGTATCGACTATATATAAAATTAAAGTTAAATTATCAGAAACAAACAAACGATCACATTATTAAATTAATATAATTGTCGTAAATTAATCGACCTTCTTATTCCTTCTCATTCCTTCTTATCCACAATATCGTAATGTTTATGCATGTGTAAAAAGGGTTGGAATTCTTTAAAAAAAAAAAAGATCAGTTATCAATGGTCACACGCGTAATTCTTGCATTTTTTTTTTTAAAAAAAAAATAAAAATTTATTCTTTTGAAAATTTATATCGATAAATAGTTAAATGATGAAATGATATGTTGTAGTATAATTTTTACGTACAAAGCTTGAATTTCACGATTTATCCCTAAACATTTTCAAATAGCAAAATTTTTATCCAACATTTTTGTCTGGCTAGAAACTTCAAAAATTTCTAGAAATTTACTTTCAAACATGTGTTTAAAAAACCACATAATGTCTTTCACATTTCCTTAACAGCTTTATCAACCCTTAATTTACGTACACAAATTATTTATTTTTTAGATTGTTAAGTAAAAAATTTTTCTGTTTCTTAGGCGGGTTACCAATTATATATTATAAAATATTATAAATTATTATTATAAAATAGTATAAAATATTATAAATTATTATTATAAAATATTATAAAATGGTATAAAATATTATAAAATAGTATAAAATATTATAAAATATAAATTATTATAAAATATTATATAAAATAGTATAAAATATTATAAAATATTTATAAATTATTATTATAAATATTATAAAATATCATAAATTATAAATTATTATTATTATAAAATATTATAAAATATTCTAAAAAAATATGATGTACTGATAATAATATTTATAATAACAATAATTATTTACATTCAAATAAAAAGATTAATTTTTGGATCTACTTGTCTGATTTTTAAAGAAAAGAATTTTTTTATTCTATTATAGTTTATATATTTATATTTTGTATAGTATAAGGAATATGAATAATAATAAGTTTTCGTAAAATAAAAAAAAAAAAAAAAGAAATATAACGAAAACAATAATAAAAAATCGAGTCTAATATAACAGATGATAATAATGACAATAATAATAATGAATTTATATTAAATGTTAATAAAAAAAAATAAGGAGTATTATTTTTTTAAAGGTACCAATCATTTCTTTTAAATTAAATGCATACTGATAAATTCACGGCTCGTGACTTACAGATTTTCGAACCGATAACTGATTATATTGTCAATTGTTCATTGTATTTATTATTTATTGTAGTCTTTATTTGTATATCATAACAGTTTCCTTATTGTTATTTATTTATTTATTTATTTTATACCATGTATGTAACTTTTTATTTATTATTCATTTATCTCAAATTTCCATTTTTCATATGTTATGTATATATTATTTATCAATTATTGTAATAAAAAATATAAAACTTATAGAAGGTAATTATATCACTTTAGCTATCAAGGATATTGCTGGCAATTGCCCACATAGAACCAAATCGTAACGAATAATAATTATAAAAAGAAGTTAGTAATTAATTAATAATAGCAATAATTTATTCAAAATAATAAACAAGGAAAACGAAATATGCCAGATATGTATATCAAATGGTTTGAATGGACTTAGCCTGTTTAAGGAGAATATGCTGGTTTTACAAAAGTAAGAATCTTAAAATCTTGCATCAGTTAGTTAGTATAAAAATAAAATAAGTATTGATTTTATAGACCGTTGAATGACAACGTTCCATTATCAATTGCCGGCTTCAAATAATTAGTGATCGTCAAAATTGCAAATTAATAATTATAAAAAAAGTATTACTTTTGATAGGCACCGTTGAGCAAATTTGACAAAGTTAGGATCAGGGAATTATGTAATTTTGCCTAATGGTGTCAATCACCACCAGTGACAAATAGATTTACCCTAAAAATATTAATTGAATAAATGTGTTTATTACCAACCATCAAAACAGTAGAACAGTAGCGAGTTTTCGAACTATTTATTAATTAATGTGATGATGTATTTATCAATAATATTGAAAGTACAAATTTCAAAACAATTGTATTTTTATTTTATTTTTATTTTTTTTAATTATTAATTAAAAGACAATCCGAACATTTAATTTCAAATCTTTCTCGAATGAATAAATACGGATATTGAAATAAAATAAATCCAGATAATATTTTATACATATAACAAATAAGCTTGTGTTGTTGTTTGGTTTGTTTGTTTGTGAAAATTGCAAAAAAAATCATCCTAATCGTAATACATAATTTAATAATCAATTCTCTCTCTCTATACAAATAAGAATGTTCTATATTAGGAAATGGTAAGTCCGGAGCATAATGCAATTTACTGTAAATAATATTATGACATGTGATAGTTATCAAAAAATCGGATTTCCAAATTACGTTGCTTATTGCTATATCAAAAATGCGCTTCCATTAAATATCCTCTGGTACAAATATAAAGAAGCAAAAGAATGATTCACGAAATTAAGAATAACGTCAAAAGATTCGAAACAATAAAAATTTGTGTGAAAAATGCTACGTCTTTCATATTTTATGTTTTAGTTTTAATAAGTTTAATAAAAAGTTTCGAATTAGCACCAAATAAAAGAAGAGAGTTCATTAATTTTAATATTAAAAATATTAAAGGGCTTTACTCTTTGTGCTAAATATGTATATTCAGACTCGAGAATTTTTCCACATAATTTTCTAGTGATCAAATTCTGCCGGAGCATATGTTTGTAACAGTTTTTGTGACTTGTAAAAGGCCTTTTGTAATTGAAAAGAAGGATAACTTCTTCAATTGATAATAATGGAGGAAAGATTAATGTTCTCTTTAAATTAGTGAAAATATTATTTATGTTTTCATTTGGCATTTTTTTGAAGTAATTTTGGTTGAAAAAAAATAAATAGGTCTTATAATTCTAGACATAAAGAATGAATTTTGAATAGACGTAAAAATGCAGAAAATTCATTATTATCAGAACAAGATTTTTTTTTAAGCACTTAAATATGGAATTTTCAAAGAATAGTACTTTTCATCGTTTGAAGGGAGGCATTGATGGACAGAGCAGTCTTGGAACCATTAAATATGAAAAGAAAGCATTTAAATGGTGCTTGAAATCAGCCGAAGGGGATATAATAGAAAAACTAAGGACGAAAAAAGAGTACTTAAATGGTACTAAAGAGGAAAATATCTTTTATCAAGTAAATTTTTAATTGAAGGAATTATTGATAATATTAAAAGCTTTTTTCGTTATAAGCCTCCGTTGTGAAATTTCTTGTACAATTTATTGGCAAACATCATGGTCTAAATTTAACAATAAAATAAATTTATTTTTGTACTCAACCTATCCCAGTAATTAGTAAATTGTTCTTATAAGGTAATATTATTAAATAGTGTTATTTCACATTCAATAAAAATAAGTTGTAATAAAAAAGAAGAATTCTTTTATTGTACAGAGAAATAAATTCTAAATAGTTGTCAAAATTCAGAAGATAAGAGTGAGGCGAATAAGACAGTCAATTAATTTAGATTATATTATTTAGGGTTTGCGTTTTGGCGTATGGAGTTTATTGGTAACATGTAGTAGGTGACAAATATGGTCTCACGTGCTAAAATATCTCTTTACCCCAGGATTTATAATAAAAATTGATATTAAATAGGTGTGACACAGGGTGACAAATTTTTACCCTAACCATTGCATTTTAGTTATATTTAGAAATTCACCAATAAAGTTGCCCATGCGCCATAACGCAGAGCTAAAAAACATAATCCTATTATTTTCCCGTTTCTTTGTTTACTCAATAATTTAAGTTTTAATTTTCTGTATAGTATATGTATTTTAACAATTCATTGAATTCCATAAATTATTAAATAATAATACTGAGGAGATTTGTGTTCGTGTAATTACTTTTACTACAAACTAAAAGTCACAATAGTCGGAATTAAACAAAAATATGCGAACAGTTCGTTATCAATAGTCACACTTATAATTTTTTAAAAATCAAAATTTTATATTTTTGAATATCATATTGTCAAATGGTTAAATAGTGAAATGGTGTGTCGAAAATTATATAATAATAATTTCTTTATTATTTTTTTAATAAATGAAATAAGATAGGAATGAAGGGAATATAGAGAGAAAAATCTCACTAAGTGTTGGGAGAAAATAATGTAAAAATAAATATGTATATAAACTTATTGGTTTTATTTATTTATAAACAAGTATTCTGAAATACTTAATGCTATCCAATCATTTAGATAATACTTTACGACAACTTAGTAATGTTTTGATAAAGTAATAATTCAAGCATTATCCTAAAAGTCAGGTTATATTATCATTATTGTTGTTATTTTGTAAATAATAATTTAAGATTATTCTTACAGCGCAAATTTCTGGCAATTTGAAATGTATGTACAGAAAATTATATTAAGCAAACGATATTAGTTTAAATTTGTTGAGTAAAGGATGTTAACTGTATGAGGTATATTAAATTATTGTCAACAATAAATGGTTGTGATAATTTCACTGATAAATTACTATTGATTGGTATAATTCTAGCTGAATTATTTGATGCCTACAAATATAAAAAATATTTTATTAATAAAAAGTCTGAATTAAAGCAATTTTTCGATATTAAGTATCATTTTACATTCTTAATTATTTTGTCTTTAGAATTAAGTTGCTTTTTGCTATATAAAGATTAGCTTGATTTTGTTAATCTAACCAATTAGACCAATAGGATTTTGCCAATTTTTTGATATCAAATTTTTTCCTTTTTTATAAATTTGCTATACGTATGTATTTTTTTGCTATCCAATTGCTAAATAAAAATGACTGCAAAATTTTATGACCGTTTATCAAACGACCTTATTCAACTTCTTTGAAAGCCCTATTGATTATAATGTCAAAATTGAAGTTGGTGAAGCATCAGTTAACCAATTTTTTGAAGTTCATTCTTACATTTTACAATCTCGCGGTTCTTATTTTAAAAAGAAATTCAATAAATCTCTGTTCAACGAAAGTCTTGTCAAAGAGTTAAAAATACCTAATATTTCTGCTAAAGTATTTAATGCTATTATCAAGTAAGCATAAGTCTACAGGATTATTTTAAAATTAATAAAATTATTTAATAAATTATTTATAAATATTTAGGTACATTTATGGTGGAACAATCTCATTAGAAAAATTAGAAAATTTGATTATTTTTGATCTCTTGATTGCTTTTCATGAACTTTTTTTTTAATTGCAACGGAGTCATGTTTTATTAAACAATTTATTTTGCAGTTGATAAAAATTAAACAAATTTATAAGAACTACAAATAC
>CAJVPK010001110.1:0-15428 GCA_910592015.1 Diversispora eburnea | reverse complement strand
ATTATTATTATTATTATTATTATTATTATTATTATTATTATTATTATTATTATTATTATTATTATTATTATTATTGTAATAATAAAATGTAAAAGAAATTAATTTTAGACGACCTGCTATTGGAGATCTTGGATTATGTTGTCCCGCCAAAGATAAAATTAATTTGGATCGAAATCAAGTATTAGGAGTTTTACCTTATATTGCACCCGAAGTATTACGTAGTAATCCTTACACGAAAGCATCAGATATATATAGTTTTTCAATGATAATGTGGGAAATGTCAACATTAAAGAAACCATTTTCAGATATCGCACATGATTCAACATTGGCATTAGATATTGCTCTCGGTTTAAGACCTAACATATTACCTGGAACACCAAAAAAATATATTGAAATAATGAAACTTTGTTGGGATAATGATCCAGGAAAACGACCGAATGCTAATGAGTTAGTAAAGAAACTTGAAGAATTAATGAATGATCGAGAAGTTAATAGTAGTAATAGTAGTCCTACGCATAATTTTAATTTTCATGAGACACCTGATCATCCTGAGGCTTATTTCACTAGTAGAATTTTGGAATTTCCACATTTGAAAGAATTTGAATTTAAAGAAGTAGATTTACAATCTCAAGAGCGATTACATATTGGTAATAATCAAATTCGTTATAAGTAATTGAAAAAGTTTAAATACATAAAAATGTAAATTAATGTGAGCTGATGTTTTTTTTTTTTGATGATAAATAGATGATTTTAGGACTTCGGATTTCAGAACTTCGGATTTTCGAACTTATGATCACAAAACTGAAGTAGATTCTGGATTTAAAGATGTCGATTTACAATCTCAAGAACAATTACATACTGGTAAAATTATTTGATGATTTTCGATTTTTTTGATTGCAATATTTTAGAGTTAAAGGTAGATTACATAAAGGTGACTTTTGTTTAACAAAATATTATATTTTTTTATTTTCACAGAATATAATACGAAACAATATCAACTTTCGTTAGAAGATCTTCCATTGGATGATGAAGTTATTCCTTATGCTGTAGGGTTTTAACGTGTATGGAAATTACTCTTTTTAATAGACACATAGATGTTTTATTTATTATATTAGATTTTTTTTTTTTGTAATTCTATTAAATATTATATATATATATATATATATATAAGATTCAAAATAATATTTAATTAATTTATTATTTTAAATGTATATATATATACTGGAGTATTCGTTCGGAATTTATTACAATAAAAAAAAATTTATGAAAATTCTTATTCATAAAAATTTTTTTTAATCTAAATTTATTTTAATTTTTAAATTTAAAACCTAATTGATTTAAATTACAAATTTTAAATTTTAAATTTACTGATATAAATAAATTCTTAAATTTTAGTACTTTCGTGCAAACTTTCCCTTCCCATCTGAAAGCTGCTTCTTTCAGCCAACAAATCCTCGACCCACCTCTCCTCCCCATACTCCATCAACATCTTATTATCAGCTCCCTCATAATCAACTCCTTCATCATCCATAATCAACCGAATTATGACTTCGGGAAGCATCACATCATTTAAAAATCGAAGTTGAAGGTCCTTTGAATAATTATAGAAAATTGATGTGGATGCTTCCGAAATCATTTTACATCCTCGAACTATTGGTTTACGATCGATGGTTTTTGCTACTTCGGGGATGAACATACCCCGTAATACCTTCGCGATCATATTATATTCGCTCAAATTGAAGGGCCCTTGTGAAATTTTCTTGGCCAAGAGAGCCCTACTTTTTCCACCCTCGATAAAGCGATCGTAACGCCAGGCAGATTTCTCGTTCCCGGTCAAAACTTTGTACAAAATTTCTTCTTTTTTACAGATCGTTTCAATAAGTTTAGGATCATGATAGTCCGGGTCTTCGGGCGCCATACTAATTTCACCCAACTTTTTTTAATTTTATTGAGGAAAAAATTTTTTTTTAAATAAGCAAATATATATCTCTCTCTTTCTCTTTAAGTCGAATTTTTATATCAAGATTTGAAATAATTACCTCACACGTCTGGAATTCTTTTTCATAACGTGTATAAAATTTATTTCGTGGAATGACTCTCGTGTAGCCATAACATAATTTAACCTTATATTTATCGTACTGTAAAATTTTATAATTAATAATAATTAATATAATCAAATATATAATCTAATACAAACAGTGGATGGGATGGCCTCTTTTTTTTTTTTTATATATTTTGTTATTACTTTGATGTAATCCAAAATTCTGGCGGGATAATAGTATTTTTTCACCATGGCTAAAATAGGCTCTCCAGGAATCGTCAAACTATTATCTTTATTAAAATCATCATCTAATTCGTTTGAGTCCTGTCTATTGAGCGTCGGATTCAATTTTGAATTACTTGATCCTTGATTATTATCTTGAGTGATTTCCTTCTTTCTATTTTTTATATTCAAATCTTCACTAGGAAATTCATCATCACTACTTAAATAATTTGGTTTCTTCGTTTTAGATTTTTTTCCCTTCTTCCGACCACCTGAGGGAACGGATTTGATAATTTTAGAGAGTGCCAATTCTTCGCTAGGCAACTCATCATCGCTACTTAGTAATAATGATTCATTTAGACCTTTAATATTACCGGTCTTACGTTTTTTCAGTTGAAATTTATCAAGTCGGAGTTTGCTTTTATTGAATGTAATATTCTTTGACTGATTACTGGGTTGGGGTGACAACAATTCATTAGTAGTAGTAGTAGTAGTAGTATGATCAGTCGTTTCGGTAGTTTCATAATCAGGTTGTAATGAGGGGATGGAGGAAGTCTCGGAGCTTGCCTTTTTAGCAGTTTTTCTCGTTTTTCTTGTTCGAACGTTCTGCTTGACATTTATAACATTATTGCTTTTCGGTTTTTCCTCAGGAACAGCAGCATTCGGTGACGCAGCTTCCTGTTGTCGAGCTTTTGAACGCGTAGTTCGATAACTATTTGAAGTAATTTGTTGTTTTTTTGATTGTTGTGACTCATCGTCTGAAGAACGAGCACGTTTACGTGTATTCTCTATCGTCATTGTTGTAAAAGTGTTAACAGTTGAGTTGATTGATAAAGGTTAAAGTTAGATGTTCATTCAATTATTACTAACTAAAGTGACGACTAAAATGTGTAGAGACTGCATAAAAGGTGGGAGTCACAGGAAGTCACAGGTCTCGTTTGTTTCCTTAATTTGGATATAAAGATCTGATATTTTGTTGATGTTGATGCACTGACGGTATCACAAATCAACCTATCTGATAAATATACTATACACCCTCGTGATACAATACGTATTATTGAGTTTTAATTTCGTGATATCATATAAAATCATGCCAATTATCCAATTATCATAAGTTGTCTCAGATTTATAATAATTTATAATACAATACAAAAAAAGCTAATGGGAAATGGAAAACAAACAATAAAATCAATAAATTTGTATCATCATTGTTTTTTTAATTCGATCGCTGTTTTATTTTTTTTTTATATAATAATAGAGAACTTCGTAATAATACTTTCAAAAAGATATAAAAATATGAGATGTTCTCCTCAAGATTTATTAAATCAAACAAATAAATAAAATGAATAACGAGAATGTAAATGCTTCGCCTACATATTATTTAGCAAATATGGAGCAATTTTCTATCTTCGACTTCATTCAAAATAATAATAATAATAATAATAATAATAATAATAACAATAATAATGATTTATCAGAAGGCAGGTTTTCTTCTGATCTTTCTTCTTCCGAAATAGTTTGCCAATTTAATCAATTTAATTCACCTGAAATTAATTCATCTTCACAACCACAACAACAACATGAACAAAATATCAATCATTTCATAAATGAACTAAATGAACTATCAACAACCAACAAGACTAACGATACTTTAGATCATGTCCCTCTCTTCTTTGATTCTTCTTTATTCCCTTCTAATATAATTATAGATAATAATTTACTATTTGATACATCAAATCAATCTTTATTTAATCCGTCCACCGGAAATTTTATTACCTTTGAAGAATTGGATTCTTTGAATTCTATAACTAATAATGAAGGAAACAACAATGACAATATCAATTACGAAAATTTTAATAACGATTTTAATTCATTTTTTGAAATTAATACGGAAAATATCGGAAATCCAATTGAATCTAACAATAATACATTAACGAACTTAATTTTGTCAACAATATCTGATTCACAACAATCTTCTTCATGCTTCAATGATGATGTTGATAATAATAATAATAATAATAATAATAACAATAATAATAATAATATTGTTAATTCTATTAGTGATGGTAATGATGTTGATGATGAGAATTATACTTTGACAACAAATATATCAAACAAAAAAAGAAGTTATGAATTTGACAATACAATGAACATTAATTCTACTGCTAATAAGCAACGTAAAATACAACAATCGAATCAACAAATTCAACAACAAGAATTTGAAGATATATTTAACAAATCTTTTACTCCAATATATGAAACTATTTATTCTGAATCAAAAACTGACATTTTCCTAAAAATTGATCGTATGGAATTCTTTAAACATATGAGTGAAAGGCTTAATTATACTGCATTATCCGTGAAAAGATCCTTACGACATCCATCAGATTTTCTTGATACAAAATGGAAAAAATTATATAAATTAATTAAATCAGAATGTTTACAAATTAAAAATTGGTTAGATGCATCAGATTTCAAATCGATTAATTCAATAAAATTAACCAAAGGAAGTAAATTTATTCAGGATGATATAAACAAAGATTTAATAAATTTAATTCCGGAGCACGCGATTTTACAAAATCCATTAAAAATCAAGAACGATTTAAATAATGGATTTAGATCTATTGCACTTTTGTTAAAATCCCCTTTTGGGGAAGAATTTCATGAAGAATTGAAAGTAAGAACAATTCTTGAGATGGTAATTCATGATAAACACTTTAATGGTTTTAAGAAACATACTGAATTGATTTCTCGTAAATGTGAACAAATCATATCAACCGAAGTATATCCGGAATATTTTCAAAAAGAAACTTTAGAGATGTTAAATCGTTTTGAATATTTGAATTCAAATTCACCAGATTATCCGATACAAATGTGGCAAATTGAAGCATTACATACATGTATTAATACTTTAAACATTGGAGTACCTCAATTCTTCATATTATCAAAATTATTAAAAGCGAGAATTCACATCGCTTATCCGGATGCAAAAAATCCTTATTTTAAAGCACCTATACCACAATGTGAAAAAATCATGACTTGCAATAAAATTTTTCATTTATTGTGGTATAATCCTCCACCACCACAAACTACTGATAATAATAATAATAATAATAACAACAACAATGAAAACGATAATGACAATAATAATAATAATAATAATAACAATGAAAACGATAATGACAATAATAATAATAATAACGATTCACAACCGATTTTTAATAATTATTGCATTGCACCTCTTGTTGGACCCGCAGACATCATAAAAATTTTGAAAATCACTGGTAGTGGATCTAAAAACTTGTAGATTTTGTCACGACTTTTTTTTATTTTTTTATTTTTTTTTTTTATTTTTTCCTTCCTTCCTTTGTTAAGAAATTTTATAATAAGATCACATTTATTTTTTATTTTATTTTATTTATCAATTCATAATATATATTATATTCGTTTATTAAATGTATTACGCTACAATATATAAAAAATATAAACGAATAAAATAAAATAAAAAATATTAGAACCTAAAACGTGTTAGCACAGTAAATTATTAGACTTCAGGTTTTTTTTTAATTCTTTAATATACCGATCGATCATTCTCTATACCTTTTATCTTTATAAATTACTTTTCGTGCATTTTCAAACGATGACTCATTTTATACTTTCCCAAAAGAGTTTACTCTATGAAGATTCCCATTATAATTGTGATAATCTAGGCAATTGGTTGACTTGTAAAAATAATGAAAATAATTCAGAAACGATCTGTAAAAGAAGTTTACAGAAAATAAAATTTTGAGAGTTCGCTCGTGACAAAATTTGTTATTTAAATACATATATATTTGTAATCAGGAAGGTTTGTGCATATATGGATAAGCCTGTGACTTGTATTAATTTTCATCCACAATGTACCAAACATTTAGATTTCTAGATATTGAAGAAGATAAAATAGTCATACCGTTTTACTAAATCAGGGCTAGGCGCACAAATGTTAGAAGATAACAATCAAAATTTCAAAAGTTTTATTTGTTTCTTTTGACTCGAGTAGCTTTTTTCAGCGAATTCAAGAAGAATCAAATACTTCATTTTTATGTAATACATTTAATTTATTTATTAATTAATTAATAAAGAATTAATTATTGTAAAATTTGTTTTAGGCGAAACTGATTCTAAAGAAAACTTTGAAAATACTAACTATAATGTGTCATTATTCAAATATAATGAACATCCTCTAATGGATGCAGGATTCTAGTAGTGACTTACTTATTTTGAATGCAATGATGAAAGCGAGACTATGCAAAATGAATCAAAGATTATTCATCAAAAACTGATAACACTTCCTGAAAGCAAATCCCATGTGTAATTGTTGATTATATAGAAGGGAAAATTCAAACATGTGGAAGTTGTCAGATACTGTATATAATGTCAATGAAAATTATTTAAAATTAGTTTCATTTTTCGTATGATCAGAATCAATAAGATAAGTCACAAAGCTTCTACCATTCAAAGGAATTGTATAATACTATTTATAGTTGTGGAAAAGGGTGTATAAATTATTCAAATAATTCATGGGTTTTTAACGAATGCAATCTTTTTTTTTTTTTTGTAATTGTCAATTTTCATGTAAAACTTTAAAGAGTATCAATGTTTTTCAATGTTTCTGCAAGTTCGCAATGTTTACACAATTATGTATTTGAAAGTAGTATGTAACTTAAATGGGAAGCCGAAATAAATATAAAGGTAAGAAAAATTGGAGAAGCACTTTTTGATTTTGGCATATCAGTTTTATTACTGGGTATTAAAAATATAAAATTTATATCACTATAAATATAGTTATTATATGACACTCTCTCTTTCTTCTCTCTCTCCTTTATCATTTCTTTCCCCTCTTTCTCTCTTCTTTCTTTTTTTCTCTCTACTCGTGAATCCAAAGATACTACTGTAGAGGGTGAAAAAGGAAAGAAAAAAAAAAATCGATAACGATAAATTTATGATCTACACGCTGACTATAATATATCCCTGAAATTATAAAACAAGAAGGATCACATTATATATTGATTTAACCCCTGTAGTGTAATGTTCACTTTGAACGACATGCTCAAAAAAAGTGTTGGTCTAAAAATACTTTCTTTGCAATGTCACAGATACAACCATTACCACCAGGTCAAACTCAAGCACAAATTCCCTTAATTCCTTCGACACCACCTGGTCCACCAGGTCAAGTAGTCTCTACTACCAATATCACAAATGTACAACCTCCTCCTCCAGGTCCAGTCCAAGTTTCTTCGATTCCAAATAATGCACAGCCACCGCCCCCAGGAACAACGTCACAACCTGGTGATTTTCAACAAAATTCACCTCCTCCACAGTTACGAGCTACTACTCCGTCTATGATACAAGCAAAGGAAGTGAAGTCTTCAAGCAGTAACACCGCTCAAAATAATACACAGAAAAAACCACAACCGCCGAAGAAATCAACTCAACCTCTTCATTTGCTTTTACTGGAATGCTGTAAGGAGGTAAAAAATAGAAATAAATTTATTTTTTAATTTAAAAAGGGTATAGATTATGTAAACCGCCACCTCATTTGTTAAAGGGAAAATTTAAAAAATTTCGTTGTTGAATGGCTGTTTAGTATATCACTGGAAATCTAACGACAAAATCTGAAGAAGATACAAAAGAGTTATTTAACGATCGAAGGAAATTGCATGCTGATTTGCAACTCTTTTGCACCGATAATGTGCTAACATCAGCAAGGGATCGAATTTTGAACGAATTAGATGAAGTAAGAAAAAGATACTTCCGCGATGTTTATAATCTAATTATTTTTACTTTCTTTCTGAAGAATTCGTACTTTAATATAGGGAGGAAAAGAAGCCTTAAAAGATATTAGTCCAGATTCCGAAGTATGTTGAAAAAAAAATTTTGTTTTTTCTTTTTTATTTTCATGTTATCATTTTATTACGTTATTTAATTTTTTCTACTTAATTTCTTATAGATAATAAAATTGAGGTTTCAAGAAGCCGCAGCCCTTAATAAGAGTTTTGCGGATGCCATCCAAGAACTTAAATCGAATAATTCTAACACAGATCAAACTTTTCAAGAAGGATCTTGGAATGACGAGAATGAAAATAATAATAATAATAATAATATCACAGAGTGTAAGATACCTTCAAAAAAGTTATTTTTTTATTTGGACAAATAATTTTGGACTAGATATGATTGGTTGATTATTATTTCTTTAAAAAAAATTTTATAATAGCGTTAGGTAAAATTTTTCGGTCATGGGAGCAGTTTAACAAAAGTGATGTTCAAGAGGGAGCGAACACAGGTCACACAGAACAAAATCGTAATCGAGGTAGGGGAAACAATCGAGGGGGTTATTGGACGGCACGAGGTGGTCCTCGTCATTCACCTTACCAAAATCAAGGACAGCAACGTCGTCGTGAATGGGTCGCACGTGAAGACAGAGACTACAGAGATCGTCGTCCTGATGATAACTATAGAGATCGTCGGGATGATCATTCGCGTAGAGATTTTGACCGTAGACCAGATTTTCGTGGTCCATCGGTACCCTCTACGGTTTTTAATCGTGATAGAATTCATATGGGTCGACGGGATGATTCTTTTCATCGAAATTTTGATGACAGAAGAAGAAATTCTCATGAGAGACGTCTTGATGATAATAGACATCCCCGAGATCACCGTGGACCACCCCCACTTCCATTAAATGTGGGACCACCCTCGAAATCCTCACCGTCAATTTACGAAGCACCCCCAATGCCTCCAATGCCTCCAAATGTTCCAAATCCGCAAGTTCAATCGTCACCACAAGCTGGATACGATTATTCACAATACTCTTCGGATCCACAACAATATTCTGGTAATAAATCAAAATCATTTTCCCGCACAATCATTAGTACTTTTTTTTTTATAAAGAAAGATTTTTTCAAACTTAGCTACTGGATTTCAAACTGAATACAATTTACAAGTCTATCCAGGATATTTTGCGCAGTATCCTCAAGAATCAACGGCCAATGGGCAACAATATCAATATCCTATATCTTCAGCCAGTTGGGAAACGCAAACGACTCCCATTCAGTCTATGCCGATTCAATTGGCTTCTTTTAATTGGAATCAACCGGGACGACATACTGCAATACCTTTACCAACGTAATTATATTAAAATCTCTCCATTTATTTATTTTTGTTAATAATCATGCATTGTAATACTTGAATTTTTAGTGATTTCATGTCGGGTCCTAGCTCCGCACCTCGTCTATCAATGCCAGAACCGCACGACGTGCTGGGAGTTATTAAAGGGGTGATCATACGGGACGCACAAGGCAACATCGGATTGAGTCAATATCAATTTAGCACGATGTAAAGTAAGTACAACGCAAATGAGAAAATAGAAATATATATATATATTTATATTCACACAAACAGAAAGGTTCTGGGAAAACCCAGAATAAAAAGTCAAACAAATTTATTCACATATATATATGTGTATATGTATATGGAAAATAATTACAAAAAGCAACTGTAGTCTTTTTTTATCGATTATGATGATTAAGGTGATTCTTTATTGGCTCGTTCTATTGTGCGAAAAGAAAAAAGAATGATCCTGATAACAAAAACTTTAGGGTGGGCAATGACATGCACATATTTTGAGGGTCATAATTTTTGAGGATGGGATTATCATCATTTGTTTTTAGATATTCTCACTAGATGTGCAATACAAAAAAAAAATCGTTTGATATAGACAAATTTTACAGTATTGACCATTATATATGGAAGATCAATTATTTACGAAGTTTTTAATGTTTTTATACTTTGTTCTTTCTTTAAGAAGAAATTTTTAGTATTGGGGAAAAAAAAAATGAAAAAAATCAAGAGAATTTTATTATTATAATAATAGCGTATAATTAAAATTGATGCATCCAAAGCATCCTATCTTATTTAACATAACTTTATTACTTATAGGTGGAAAAAAAACTGACATGGTAAGATCAAATCCGATTTCACGATTTCTTCCCGCAACAAATTGCGGGTTTTGAGGTAAGTATGTTGTATACCTGAAACCTTGCCTAGTTTATCGCGTTATAATTTTCATAAGAGATGCAGTTATAATCATTGTGAAAGTGTTTTGCATTTTGAAAACTTACCGGTTCTAAGTCACTTGAAATATTCCTTCCTTGTGATACGAGGATCAGAAACTTATGTTCCCTACGCCACTGAACTTCCAGATATTCAGAAAATTGGAATGAAAATACCTGCTGTATCAGATTTCAATTCTTTGTTTTGTTTTTTTTTTTTTTAGATTCCTAATATAATTATAAGTTTATGTTTGACAATAATTTGATAAATTCGATTAATAATAAAAAAAATCTATCAATAAATAAAGATTAAAAATTTCTTAATTTGGAAATTATTAAAAAAAACGACTTAGAAACTGATATTTCACCTATTCATATATATACACTATGGAGATAGATACATCAAAATATGTAAAACCTATAGAAAGTGATAAATCAATAGTTTCTGAAAGTAAAACGACGCCTTTTCGTAAAGTTAATGCTGAGATGTTGATCGATTTACCACCAAAAGCATTTGAGGACTTTGATAAAGGAGTTTATACTTACATGAATGCATTAATGATGCAATACGTTGATGAATTGGATGGAATTGTACTCGCCTACGAAAATGTTAAATTGTGTGATAATACTGGCTATATATATGAAGATTCGCCTTACAGCCATTTCTTCGTTAGAGCCGATTTTACACTTTGGGATGCGTCAATAGGATGTAAAATGGGTTGAGTATCAAAATTTGATAAATACCATCGTTTTTGAGCATTATTACTATACTTTAATTCTATAATTTAATAGTTTTTTTTTTATTTAATAAATGAATGTAGTGGGAAAAGTTGTTCGACAATCTCCTTTACATATCTCTCTTTTACTTTATGATTCATTTAATGTAAAAATCAATCGTCAATGCATACCGGATGATATTTTTGAATGGCGTGACAATGATTCTTTATATAATTCTATTTTTGTTGGAAATCAATTAGAACTTGATAAACTTTATTTAGAAGGCCAGTGGTATGATAAAAGAACTGGTGGAGAAATTACGGATTGTTTAATGGAATTCGAGTCCACCGGGTATGCGTTTTTTAATAAAATATATATATTTTGTAACGTGAACACATGAATAATATTTCTTATTTTAGATCAGAAATTGATGATGGTGTCATATTTGTATTAGGCTCTCTTCAGTATTACAGTAATCTGAAAAATTAATATTTGATAATACTGAATTTAGGTAAATATCTTCATTGAAATATTATGTTGAGATATTATATTGTATTGAAAGTTATACTGGCTAGAGATCCTGAAACCATTCAGGATAGTCGCTCTAGCTGTAGGATCAATATTCAATAGACTATGATACTCATTTTATATATTATTTATGATACACAATATTCATTTTTTTTTTATTTTATAATTATTAGATCCTGTTAAAGAAGAAAGATATTATTATATGTTTCTTAAACATATCTCAAAAAATTATATCTTATGTTATTTGAGTAAAATTATTTTTTTATCAATAAAAAATCTATTCTGATAACTGATAAAAATATTAATTTTTAACAAACTTAAGTTTATTGCTTAATGCAAATGGAAATTATCTAAATATTATATTGAAGTAGAATATGAAAGATTTATTAGTATGATGGTAAATCAATTAAAACATATAATTAAATTCTTAATTTCTAACATAGGGTTTTCTAAATTATATTAAAATTCAAAATATAAATTTATGTTCAAAAAATAATATAATCAAATTAATAAAATTATTAGTATATCAAACTAAAGATATTGTGAATTCAGATGATAAAATTATAATAAAGTTGCTGTTGATAATTTAGAAAACAAATTTAAACTTTTGATTACAAGAGATAGTACTATTAATCTATCTGATAAATGAAAGTTAATATTATACAGTTAGCTCTTGCTATAATCACATTTGCTATAGTCAGTTTATATAAAAACCTATCTATAATCACATTTTTCATAAGATCCAGTGCATAGCACAGGTAAAACACAAAAGAATAGTATACTAAAAAGGAATTCTGATTTTAGCTAATTTATAATATAGAATACAATAGAACAGTTGATTTTTAGCTGGTCCATAATATATAGATTTCCAATTTTTAATATAGGAATTATCATTTGATACAATGATTCTTTTGTATTTAACTAATGTAGTAATGTTATATAAAAAAATCTTTTTTTACAAAACAGGTCAAAATTCAGATTTCAGATACTTATTAGTGACCTATTGAATATCTATTGGATACCTGATAGGTCACGAATAGATTATTAATAGATGCAAAATAGGTGTAGTATAACAATAGTCAAATATCTATCCACTAGTCAAATACAAAAGAATTACTATACCAAATGGTAATTCCTATATTATAGATCAGTTAAAAATCAGTAAAAATCAGTAAAAATCAACTACCCTATTACAACCTATATTTATTAGAAATTAAATAAAAACATTTTACAACACTGTATAAACATTATTTATATGGCATTCTTAAAATGATACTAACATACTAGAATATAATGTTCTAGTGCATTATTTGAATGTTTTGTACTTACAGCATATCATACTAAAATACACTGGTCAAATAATCAAAAATCAGTAAATTTTTTAATAATTTGTGTCATAAAATCAGCTGACAATTTGCAAATTACTGAAATTAGCTAAAATCAGCTATTTGATTTTTTGATGATTTTTGAATAATTTTTGAAAATAAAAATAAAAAAATCAATCATTTTTACCTTTTTTATTAGTGAAACATCAAAACCATTATTAAGTAAACCTATAGCTAAGTACTTAGTGAAAAAATTTTAGACTTAAAGCTCACAAATTAAAAGAAAGATGAACATTTAAATTTTAAATATCTGTTCAAAATTTAAATGTTTACCTTTTCTTTAATTTGTGAGTTTTAGATCTAAACTTTTTCAATAGGTACATTTCTTTTTTAGCTATAGTTTTACTTAGTTTTATTTTTACAATTTAGTTATAAAATTTTAAACTTTTATATGTAGATTTTTTTTTTAGTTCTAGTAAAGTCTTGTTTCAAATTTATTAATTAGAAAAAGAAAAAATCTCTTACATTACTATTAAATAATATAAAATATACAACTTATTCTAATGATTATTTAAAATATGAAATTTAAACTAACTTCCACAAGATATTGTCTCTATTTTTTTTTCTTCTCTTCTCATTTGATACACTTTTATACCATTACACATATCTGTCACATCCTGTTATATTTTTATTTTATTCAAATAGTTTCTCTTTTACCTGTCATACTTCTTTTTTTTATTTTTTTTAATTTAATTATCAATAATTATTATCACTTATTATTACTTACCTTTATATATCTATTTACTTTATATACCTTTTCCTCAAATTTTTTGTTATTGATCTTTAAAAATTTGATCTTTACTTTTTTCTTTTTTGCCTATATTTATATTTTATTTTAATTATACCAATTATATACCACATGACTTCTTATACTATATATTGTAAAAACTGTAAATACTACAAAGAAAATATCAAAATTTGCAAAGATATGACAACTCTCTCAGTAAGACACTACTAAATTAAAGAAGTAGTAATGATTATGAACTGTCATTACTTTCACAGTTGCCATAAAGCTTCACATGTTGTTACTATTTTCTTTATTTAATTTCTTTACTTTTATTTATTTATTTTTATCAATTATTATTATTTTACAAATATTTTATCTTATTTCTACTCTTATATTATTATTTATTATTTCCTTTTATTTTTTTTTCTTTTATTTCTTTTATTTCATTTATTTCTCTTTTTTTATTATTCATTTATTTAGTAATATTTATTATATTGAGTTTCACATTATGTGTCAATTGTAATTATATGTTACATGTATAATTATTGAAATTATTATTAGTTAAGATTATACAAATTATTTGTGACTAATGATCTGTTAGATTTTATTAACACTGGAACAAATTTAATCAATTATACCAACACTCTATATATATTTAAGTTATCTTTATTATTCTAACAAGACTTTTTATAGAAAAAGAATAATTCATAATATTTTCTTTAATGTTATTCTTTAATTAATTAATTTTTATATTATTAGAGTAGATTCATCAAAATATATAAATAAACTTTAATTTTTACTTTCTTGAGAATATCAATTAGTGAATTAGTGAAGTAAAAGAGTGAATAAGTAAAACTTCAATAAAGTGAATTAGTGACATTATAAATAGAATTTTATAATAATATGAGCTTAATGAGTATTTAGTTTAATAATCTTTTTAATATTTTATTAATTAATTCATCTTTTAATCATTAAAATCCTTAAGAATTTATTTTTTTCTTTTTTAAATTGTAGATTGAATTTTTTTAAACAAAGAAATTATCATAATATTTTTAATTTTTTATTTGATCTTGAATAAAAACAATCTTTTCTTTTAAATAAAACAACTATTTTTCCAATAAAATAGATTACTTAACTTTAAATTCTCTTTTAAAAATTAGTGATTTTTGTAAATCTATAAATTGTTCTAAATTTATTTAAATCTTGTTTAAGATCTTGTATAACTGATTGATCTTGTGATTATATAATTAATTCACTTGATCATTGATTGTTCTATATACAAATTCCTGTTAAAATCCTGTGATCTCACTTTTCCTCCCTTATAAATCTTATACTTACCATTACTTTATTTCTTTTATTTAATTTTTAGCTTAAATCCTATAATATTACATATCTTTTTACCTTATATCTTATACCCTTTGATTATTACAAGCTAAACTATAATATTTTCTTCTTTAAAAATACTATTGCTCTTTCAAAAGGTAATATTACTGTTCAGATTTGATATTAATTTAGTATTTAATTTCTTTTTCTTTCTATTTTATTTTTTTTTATTATATTACAGAATATTAATTTTATTTATTTTTATTATATTATTATTTAATGTATTTATTATTTATTTGTAATTTATGTTAATAAAAAATCATGTAACAGGTGGCTCACCAGGTTGATTACCAGGTGAATCACCTAGGTAAATTACCTGTTGCACATAACAGGTG
>CAJVPK010001109.1:0-15466 GCA_910592015.1 Diversispora eburnea | reverse complement strand
AAACAAAAAATTCCGGAGATTTACGGTTCGAAAATTTTTGAAAATTTTTTCGAAAATTTACGAAGGTGTCGTATAACTTCGAAAATTTAACGAGGCAAAAATTTTCGAAATATTTTGCCTTTAAAAATTTCCTGATGTATTTTTTATATAATTCTTAAATATGATACAGGTTTCTATTTTCTGTAATATTATATTACTTGATACTTCTTTTTATCTTTATTCTTTTATAAAGATAATAATATTTTAGCTTTTATTTTGTTTTTTCATAATTTTACAAAAGTTTAAAAGATATTTATTTACTTTTTTGAGATTTTTTCAAATTTCTTTCAAATTTCTTATAAATTTTCTATTATAATAACTAAAGTTAAGATTATTAATTTGAATTTTCTATTATTTGAACTATATATATTTCCAAAATTAAAAATCTAAAACCTGACCCTGGTTAATTTAAAATGATCCCAAAATTGAATTCCGAAATTTAAAATTAATCTAAAATTATTATAAAAGACAAAAATATTTATAGGGGTCAAAATTATTATGGGAGATGAAATTTAGTATAATTATGGTTAAAATTAGCATTTCGACAAGGGACGAAATAGTTGTGAAACTTCAAAATTATAAATTTATAAATTTTTTTTTTTAAAAAAAATAAAGTTTAGAGATTGTACAGACGATTGTGAAATAGCGTAAGCTTTTTCTTTTTTTATTATTATTTTTTTAATAAAATCTTTCACTTATCTTTCTACCTCTTAATTTACCCTTTTACCTCTCCTTAATTTACTTTTTTACCTTTTCTTAACTTATCTTTTCTCAGGATTGTACTCTTGAATTCACAAAATATATAAATAGATTTTTTATTTCATTTTTTTATTATTTTTTTAATAAATATATTTACTTATCTTTTCTACCTCTTTTTAACTTACCTTTTTTTTGAATTGTGCTCTTGGACTTATGAAATGACACAGGCAATTGCAAAATGACGTAAGTAAACTTTTTCTTTCTTTATTATTATTATTTTTTTAATAAAATAAATTCACTTACCTTTCTACCTTTTAACTTACCTTTCTATCTCT
Organism: Diversispora eburnea; assembly: GCA_910592015.1. Taxonomy (NCBI): domain Eukaryota; kingdom Fungi; phylum Glomeromycota; class Glomeromycetes; order Diversisporales; family Diversisporaceae; genus Diversispora; species Diversispora eburnea. The sequence goes on along the minus strand of CAJVPK010001109.1, from coordinate 14,393 downwards.
TTTTAACTTACCTTTCTATCTCTTCTTAATTTACCTTTCCTCTGAATTGTACTCTTAGGTTTGAAAAATAATATAGATGATTGTAAAATGGTATAAGTAAATTTTTTCTTTCTTTATTATTATTATTTTTTTTAATAAAATAAATTCACTTACCTTTTTATCTTTTAACTTACCTTTTTATCTCTTCTTAACTTACCTCTCTACCTCTTCTTAACTTATCTTTTCTCTGAATTGTACTTTTAAGCTTACAAAATGATACAGGTGATTGTAAAATGGTGTGAATAAACTTTTTCTTTCTTTATTATTATTATTTTTTTTAATAAAATAAATTCACTTACCTTTCTACTTCTTAACTTACCTTTCTATTTTTCTTAACTTATCTTTCTACCTCTTCTTAACTTGCTTTTCCTTTGAATTATACTCTTGAGCTTGCGAAATTGTGTAAGTAAGTTTTTTCTTTCTTTATTATTATTATTTTTTTTAATAAAATAAATTCATTTACCTTTCTACTTTTTAACTTACCTTTCTATTTCTTCTTAACTTATTTTTCTACCTCTTTTTAACTTACCTTTCCTCTGAATTGTACTCTTGGACTTGTGAAATGACACAAGTGATCGTGAAATAGTGTGAATAAACTTTTTCTTTCTTTATTATTATTATTTTTTTTAATAAAATAAATTTACTTACCTTTCTACCTATTAACTTACCTTTTTATCTTTTCTTAACCTACTTTTTTACCTCTTATTAACTTACCTTTTTTCAGAATTGTATTCTTGAGCTCGTAAAATGACGCAAATAATTACAAAATAATGTAAATAGGTTTTTTCTTTCTTTTTATTATTATTATTTTTTTAATACTTACCTTTCTATCTCTTCTTAACTTACCTTTCCTCAGAATTATTCTTTAGGCTCACGAAATAGTATAGATATTTACCCTTGATTTGGAATCGTGATTGTAAACTTATAATATGTATTAATATTATTTTTTTTAAAAAAAAACAGATTTTTTAATAAAAAATTTTTTAAAAATTTATATAACTTTTGAAAATATATATTTCAAAAATTTTTTTTAATAATTTTAATTTTAATTTAATTTTGATTTTTATTTTAATTTAATCTTATTTTAATTTTGATTTCCGTTTTTAATTTTGACTTTTATTTTGATTTCAACTTTTATTTTAATTTCGACTCCCATTTTAATTTTAAAATATCAAAATTTTGAAATGGTATTTTGAGGTCAATTTCAAGGTATTTATATTTCAGGTTTCGGGTTTCAAAATAATTTTGCGTGCAAGCATAGTTGTAACTACTCTCTAGAGAATTTCGCTCTGATATTTTTGACCCTAAATAGGAGAAGATATAAAGAAGTATGTCAAATCTTATGATACTTGTCAAAGAAGAAAAAAACTCAAGATCAAAGAACCTCTATATCCTATTAAAGTTAGAAGTTCTTTTAATAGAGTAAGAATTGATATTGTTGATCTTCTACCTATAACAGTTTGGATAAACAAATATATAGTTGTGGTAATTGAGTACTTGATTAAATGGTCTGAAACTAGAGCCATCTTAGTTACTAATATTACCAATGTAGTTTTCTTTTTCTATAAGGATATAATTTATTAGCATGACTATCTAAGAGAGTTTCTATCTGACCAAGGAAATCATTTCTGTAATCAAGTAATAGATACTATGTGCAAAAAGATGGATATTAAATATTGATTATCTAGTGCTTATTACCTCCAGACTAATGAACTGACAGAAAGATTCAACTGGATCCTTTATAATATTCTGTTTAAATGCTATAGTCAATTTAATGAAGACTGAGATTTATTTATTCTGACTGTATTGTTTGCCTACTGGTCCAGTTAACAGAATACAACTTGACATGAATTATTCTTTTTTTTATATAGAAGAGAAACATTATTACCCATAGAAACAGAAATAATCATTTACTCTTCAGAAACTGCAGATGCCATAGATTATTAAGATTCCTTACTTAAAAAAATAAAATAAGTCATAGGAGACCTTTAAGAAACTAGAAACCAAGTTCAAGATAGAATCATCAGAAGTTAATCAAAACAACAGCTCTGACACCAGGCTAAAGTCATCATTAAGACCTACAGTATTGGGAATCTAGTTCTACTGTATAGATCTGCTCTTGAGAAAACTTGAAGTCACAAACTAGAAAAAAAATAGGAAGGTCCCTATTATATTCATCAAGTCTTTGGAAATGATACTTACAAATTGAGAAATAAAAAAATAAAAGTATTAAAGAAGTCTGCACATTGCAATAGACTAAAGTTGTATTATTTCAGAATAGAAGTTCCTATTGTTGTATTGATTATTGTATTCAAGAAACCTCTCCCTTTCTTCATTCTTCAAGTTTCATAACAAGCTCTGAAGATTCTTGATTATTCCTAGAATATTTTTCTTTTGTTTATTCTTTCATCCAAGTAACAAAGAACAAAAAACTTTATTTCTTTATTTTCTTTTTTTTTCTTTTCCTCTTACAAATAGAATATTAGTAAAAATCCTTTTAGTATTATATTGATTTGATAATTTTTCTATTTTATTTTATTTTATTTTATTTTATTTCTTTTTATTTTTTATTATTATTATTTTATTTTTTTTTATCTTATCCTTCGTTACTTACCTAATTAGAACATAATATTCTTTAGTTAATATAATTGGCTTAGAAAAATTAAGAAAAAAAGAAAAACTATACTTACCTTAATCCTTTATTAAACTTATTTAAATTCCAGAAATATTTTTAAATAGTCTTATTCCTATACTTGAATAGAAGAATCCACACAACTTCTGAACTAAAATTAGTATAATATTTTTTCTTCTTTTATTCATAATTTTTATTTTTTTTAATTTCATAATTGCCTCAGAAAAAGAAGAACCAGAAGAATCTAGAGTTTAGAAAAAATTTATTTAAACTAATTAAATTAATTAATTAATATCTGTAGATTAGATATGGATTTACATGCAATGAAAATTTCAATAGTCTATTTAAATTAATTAAAAAAGAATTAGACTTTCATTGTATAATTAAAATTTCAATAGTTTAATTATATCACATGAGAATAAAAGTTATATAAACTTTCCCTGTCACCTCCTTGACCAAGAAATACTTCACTTTGCCCTCTTTCCTTGAAGAATAAAGACTTGGATAACACCTGGAATATAAGGAAGGCCGTGGAGGCTGTGAGCAGAAAAATAACAAAGCTCAGGATACAAAGAATACTGCAAATGTCACGAAAGGAAATGTTAGAATTAGTAGATATATAAAGGTCACAAGATCTAGTGCAAACTCAAAAATAATAACATGTGAAACATGAGTCACGAAAATATTCTTATCCCTGTATATACTGTCATCCTAGTAATTCAATCTGTTATATAACAACATGACATAAGAGGAACTTTGACTATAATAGCTAGAGAAATTAGATATGAATATGTCTTCCGTTCTGATGAAACCATGATAAGAGGATTCACAATTATTTATCTCTGTTAATTTTGGACTTGAGGAGAAATAATATAAGTATGACTCCTTTGTATCTCCTCCCAGATAGAAATTAGAAAGAACAACTTGCCTATGTGTATAAATCTATTAATGCTTTTGGTAGTAATACCAGGAACAATGAGAAGCTTTCACTCTATTATTAGTTAGGTCTTCTCTTGTATCTTAAAGAATTCAGTAATAATATCAGAAGTACTACCAGATCCTACTTTCTGCAAAATCGTCTGTCTCATTTTTACCCAATTGCTAAAAGAGCCTATACTCTGTATTCTATGAGAGATAACTATAATATCCCCAGTATCACCCATATATTGTGTTATGTGTTATGATATATGTCAGATGATAACTTTCAAGAATTATTAACAGAAGCAACAGAAGCACAAATAAATAAACAACAAGAGTAAACCATTGATTTTTTTTTTTTTTTTTTTATGAGTTTCTGAGTTCTCGCAAGAGTTCAAATATAAGAAAGAAAGTGTGTTACTATATTTTTTTTATCCCCTTCATTGTTATCACATTTTCACTATTGTTCCTATTCATTATATCTCATTATCATTAATCTTCGTCTATATAGTTTTTCTTTTAATTGTTGTCACTCCCTTCTACTCCTTTTTCTCTTTTCTTGATATTACTTATTAATACTTATTACTACTTACCTTTGTTTATCCATTTATTTTATACTATCCACTTTGTTTTTGTCTTCTTCACTATTCCCTCCATCCCGAATTCATCCTAAAAATCTTGATCCTTTATTCTCTTTCTCCACCTATTTTATAAATTCTTTCAGTTACACCTGTTACATGTCACATGACTTTTGATATACTACGAACTGCAGATACTATGGTTTATCACAGATTACTGTGGAAATCATCATTTTGCTTAGATTGTGATCACTCTTTCTAGCGAAAGATCACTTATCAAGGTGAAAATACAAATGTTTTAAATTGTCACTACCTCCACAGTAGCCAAGAAGCCAAACAAGACTAGAATTAAGTCTATTTTATTATTTTCTTTCTTTTTCTTCTTTTTTCTTTTTTCATCGTGTAATCAATTGATAGATTAATTTATATTTTTAGAATAGAATTAAAATAACTATAAAAGTAACTTTAATTTTTTTTCTTCATGTATGATGAAATCAATTAATTAAAATCATTCAATAATTAGTTAATAAAATAATCAATTAGTGATTATTAAATTTGATTAATCCTTTAGATAGTTTTGAACAAACATATAATAGATTTCTTTACTTTCTTTATTTCTTTTGTATTTTCTCTATTTTCTTAATAAAATCTTTATCTTGTCTATAAATAAGTTATACACATATTTGTTTATTTTTTTGTATTTGTTTATAAATTATAAATAAAGTTTATATTGTATAATTCAGAGTCTTAAAATAAACTATTGATCTTTAATTCTTTGCTCAAACTGTCATATAACTTAGCCAGAACTCACTTTTCTTCATTCTTTGAACTCATCTATTCTTTAAATCCTTATAAAATCCTAGTAAAACTATTACATTTTATTTTCTATTGCTTTTAGATTAGAATTTGTTATATTTTCTCTTCTCTATATTCACTATTCTTCCTTTAAATTGCACTTTCTCTATTTTATCTAGTTTCTTAACCTATAGTATACATTGGTCAAAAATTGATAAAATATATACATATCGAATACCCAATATATGTATGATACGTCCCTAATATCAGGTATATATCGGGTACCTGATAGGTGTAAAAAATATTTTATATATATATTGGGTACCCGATAAGTGTAAAAAAATATTTTCTACATCTATCAGGTACCCAATATATGTTTGATATTAGGAACGTACCATGCACATATTAGGTATCCGATATGTGTATATTTTATCAATTTTCAACCAGTAATAAAAAATTAGTTATTTTATTATTATTTGTCTTTCTATACTTTCAAAACTCACTAATAACTATTGGGCTAAACCCAAGCACTTATTATACTTGTCCCCTCGCTCTCCCAACAGGTAGTATTACCAATTTTATATATACTTTATTATTATTTCACAATATATTAATAGTTAATATGTCTTTATAGATCAAATATAAATTTAGATAGTTTGACAGTAACATCCCTTCCTCTAAATTTCTAATTAGATAGATTTTATCATGTATTTTATCTATATTTTTATCATCATATATTTTATTAATAAAGATTTTTGGTCTCATGAAATAAGGATATTTCACATCTAAAGGAACATACAATGTATCATGTATTATTTTTTATATAATATAGATGTGTAATTTTTTTGTATATATAAAATGGTTAGAAGATTAAGATCAGGTAGTACACACTTATCCCCCAAAGCAATTAGTAATATAATTATTAATGAGGATATAACAAATATATTACTGATATTGCTAAAAAATATAATATATCACATACATGGATTCATGAAATATGGGAATTTGCTATTGCGATAAATAATTAGTAAAGCTAAAAATACTAATATATACATAACTTGTATTTGCAAAAATATGATCAATATACAAATAAATTTGAATTTCTTCTGTGATATAAGATTGGGATTTTAAAAAAATGTAATAATTGATCTCTTTGAGATATAACTTTATTAATTTTAATATTTTTTTTAACACTATAAACTACAATGTAAAAGGCTAATCCAGTAGATAGAAGTATAGAATAGAAAGTTAAGAGGGAGAAATAAAGCATAAATGCCTATTGCCCTTTTGAAAATTTGATATAAAATACAAATAGTGAAATTAACTTTAGATATTGCTAAAAAAATTGTGTGTAATAGAGAAGGTGAATGTTTTTCTGAAAAATATTTCAATAGTAATATCTCAATGTTTTAGAAATGTGCTAAAAATTATTTATGATCTATAAACTTTAATTGTGTGAAAAATAAAAAAGTATGGTGTCCATGGTGTGCAGTTGAAAATCAATATACTCAAATGATCGAATATATGAGAAAGTTTGTGAGGAAAAAAGGAAATCTTTACCTTATAACTAAGTATATTAATAGACAGGATCCTCTTGAATAGCAGTATAAAAAAAGTCATAAGTGGAAGGCTTCAATGAAAAATATTCTTAAGGGAACTTGGTGTTGAAGGTATAGAAAACATGTTATTCCAATACAAAAAATATTGTATCAAATATACAATGCCAAAAATATCGATTCAATATTGATATAGCAAATAGTATTGTACAAGAATGAGATAGTAAATGCATTTTTACAGAATATGTTAATACAGATACTTCGATGCTTTAAAGATATGCCAAAGGTTATGAATGGTTCACAACCTTTTATCAAATAAAAAATATGGGAAAATGGTATCCACAATGTTCTGGAATTTTTCCTTGTGGTCTTATAGAAGCAAAAGAAATCACTCATAATAGAGGAGATTTGTGTCTTTCTAAGGAATATATAAATACCTATGTTCCTCTACAATAGATGTGTAGTAAAGGCCATAAATAGTTCATAAATTTTAATTATATAAAATACTCTAAATCATGATGTCCATATTACTTAAATAAACAAGAAATCTTATATCATGAGGTCATAACTAATATTATTGATACACCTTTTAACATTTGCCAATCAGATTTCTTGAAAATACCAGAATATCCTCGAGGTCTAGAACTTGACATCCACTATTTGTAATATGAATTTGCCATAGAAGTACAAAGCAAATAACATGAGCAATATATAAAACACTTTTATAAAAATAAGGAAGACTTTGAAAAATAACTAATACGTGATTAACTCAAGAACAAATTATGTGAAGAAAACTGAATTGTTTTAAGGTATATTTGATACTATAAAGACCTATATATAGTTATTCCAGAGCATCTTCGAAAATTGAGTTTTATTGAGTAAATTTAAAACTTTAAATAAATAGAATTATAGATTCAACTGTAATATAATTAAAATTGAATTATTTATGTAAATTTTAATCTCAACTTTATTAATAAAAAAATATAATCTTTTTTTAAGAGGTAGTAGAAGTTGAATGTAACCATGATAAATAATCTATTTGAGAAGCAATGGTACAAATTTGGTCACATAATAAGTCTACTGCATTATTCAATAAAATTTAAATAATTAGAATATTTCTCTCAAATTAAATATTAAATATCAAAAAAAAAACTAATTCAAAAGATATCAAAATTTGATATAATTTCACTATTGACTCAGGGCTTCTAATAGTTTTTGAAATAATTAACGATTCTACTTCAGCCAATATATATATATCTGGAGACTTAAGGTCCAAAATGCAAACACTTATTTTAAATCTGATGATAAAAATTATGATTCGTCTTGTTTTGTCAAGATATATTTTGTTCTAATTTATATCTTGGTCCATTTCATCTTTTGAATTTATTGCCTCTCGATATATATCTTAATAAATTTTTTGTTTATTATTTTTATATTTGAGACTCGTTACCTTAGCAAATATAACTATGTGAGTGTTATCTTTATTATTTAATTTGTAGTCAGGACTATACATGTTCCCAAAATTGATTTTGGATTTTTGAGGTATTTCGACTTTTTGAGATTTATGCAAAATCTATTCTATATATGGAAGTAAAAAAAGTATCTAGTTATATGTATCTTTAATCAAAGAATAAATCTGGGTGGTCAAAAAATTTTGGGTTTTAAGTAAAATAATTTCGTCTTCTATGAAAAACTATTTCAACTTTTTTCCCCGAAATTGTAATTTCGGGGCCCCAAAATAATTTTGCGTGCAAGTATAGTCAGGACATTGGCCATACTGTCAACATAATTTGGAGTTGTTTAATTCCACATCTATCCTATAAAAACAAAATCACAAATTAGTTTACTTCTAAAAAATTAAATTGATTATATAATATTATACCATGAATGTGATATAGTATAATTAATTTAATGAATTGTTTTATTAAATAGTGGTGTGATAAAATCTATCATAAATGTTCCTTCTATTAATTCTTCCATATTAACAGATAACTCCTATAAAATGCATTCCTTTAATAGTCTAAAAAATATCCTCATTAAAAAATTTCTAGATTGAACTGTAGAATTTTGTCTAAGAAATCTTTCAATTTCTTCTAAACTATCTTGTTGAAAACTCTAATAAAACAAATATGTTAAAATATGAAAAATTATAAATATGATATAAAACTTAATTCACAAATCTTCTTATATTCTTTCACGAATCTAGTTATTTCTTCTGGAACTACAAGTCTTTTGAACTTTAAGTCGATATGTAATCAAAATACTAATATTTCATCTGATGTTAGGAAATCACTATAACTTTGTTCATTTTTTTATTAAAAATAAAAAATGGATGATGCATCAAAAATGTGATAAATGCTTATCTTAGATGAGTAACCTATTCCACAAGGTAATTGTTAAAGAATATGTTATTACCATTTAAACAATTTAATATCAAAATTATTACTGCTGTTTTTAATAGCTTCCAAAATCAGCTCTTGTATTTGTGATAGTTGGAAGGATTTAAAAAACATTGTGAATCTTTTCTGCATGTAGGTAATATATTATAAGCTCATTCGTTATTATATATTATATATTACTTAAAAATTCTCATACCTTAAATTCTTCATCTTCACTTTTTGGTTCTACATACAATGGTCTTTTCTGAATGGAGACATTAAATAAATTTAATAAATTTACTAATTTGTATATATAAATACAAAACTTATTATATCATTATCCTTTTTGCTTACCTATCTTTTTGATCTGAGGTGATATTAATTATTTTTTTCTTTAAAAATTTTTGATTCTATTGATATTAATTGAGGGATTATCAATTTTAACCTTATCATTCCATTCTCATGCTAATTTATGATCAGGCCGATTGCTCTAAATGAAAAACTTAGAAAGGTTAACAATACTCTTGATTAATCTTTTAAATCTTATTTATATTCTACCAGGTTAGCCTTAAGTCTTGAATGAAAGAAATCCTCAAGATTTTTTTGCCCAGTGAGGTTAGTCCTGAGTTAGCTTTAAGCCTTGAACAAAAAAAATCCTCAAGATTTTTTCACTTCAACACTAACTTTATAACTTACCCTTAAGACTTGAATATATGAAATTCTCAAGATCACACTATGCTACCAAATTTTTTTACTTTTAACAAAAAATATATATCATCTCTTGGTATTTAATAAGCAATTCTTTTACTCATTTATTACTTTTTCCTTTATTTCTATTTGTAATAGTCTCCAGAGATTTAAGATAAATATTTATTTTATAACTTTTGTCATTATTGTCTTGATATTCCTTTAAAAACTCTTCAATATCTTACTTAGAGTATGTTCGATTAAAATATTCAAGTACCTGTTTTTAAGTATTAATGAAAAGTTCAGTATTGACCCTTAATAAATTAATTCCAGTGATATTTAACTTAAAATAAACTTGGACATAGTTAAATCAAATTTTTATTCTATAAACTAACATATAGTATATAATGGGAGATAAAAATACTTTCCTATTGGTTGGAGACTTAATATACATGATTTTATTATACAGATAACAAAAAAAAAGATTTATCCTACTGTGTGACTAGGATTACATGAATAATGAATTATAACTTTATTAATAATTATATATTTTAACATTATTTTTTAAACGGGAAGTAGGGAGGAATAAAATATGAAAACATATCTGTTAGGATTCTAGACCTTTTATATTGTAAAAAATAACAGTTCCATTTTCTACTCCATAGTATCTATCTATTTATCTATTTTATCTATGGTAGAATTAAAACAACAGATATTTCTATTATAATAATTTTTAACTGTCGCTTGACTAATATTTCCTCCAATATCATTGATATGTATTGCTATTTTATTATATATTGCATCAAAAGTGAAATTTCTTTTGACCTTGACTCTATCAAAAATAATTTTAAAACGAGTTCAAATAGTTAAGATAATGTTGATATATTGTTTTCGTTTAGAAGTTGCAATCAAGATTTTTTTTATTAGCAATTTAATTATTTTTTCTCATTATACATATCATACATCTCAACTTAATATTTACTTGATGAATTTGGAGATGAGCAAGTAGAAGATAAAGAATAAGCAGATGATATTTCACTTGGTTGATTGGATCTTCTTTTATCTATACTTTAGCTAACAATATAATGTTGATTAATTTCGCTTTAGATCTTTGCAATGGTTAATTAATTTGAATTCGGCAGTAATTTGATTAAAATTGTTATAGTAAGTTTCTAGAATTTTCTTAACTTCATTATATTTCCCAGAAAAAATTTTTACAAAAGCAAAAAACAAAAAAATAGTTATAATCATAAAAAATATATTTTCTAAGATGATAAATGAATACATTTATATAAAGAAAATCAGCTTAGAATTAATTGTAAATATAGTGAATGGATATCTTATTTTAATCAGAGCTAAGTAAATTGAATTCGATAAGTTTATTTTTTTTTAGATATTTTTGTTGTCTGCAAATTTTTATTGTTTGTATTATGGCATTTTATTAATTTTGAATTTGTAAAAGAGTGGGATGACAAAAAAAATACAACTTTTATAGGAAAATATATTAATCAGTATTTATTACATATAAAGGTTAGAATTTTTTAGAGACAATTTCAATTTTAATTTACTCGTAATTGTAATCATTTTAATAAAGAATATATTTTGACAATAAAGAATATGATTTAATATGATTTTAAAATAATCAGTATTGGTATTGTTATTTTATTTATAGTATGCATTTGTGATCGTAATTATATCAAAAGAATATCCATTCTGTCAATTTATTCTCAATAAAGTTCATTCTTATCACACTTAATTATCCTGTTTACTTCATAATCAATTGTTATTCCCTCATAATCAACTGTACATATTACGTTATCTTAAACACATACCACAATCACAAGTGATATACATGAATATTACAAAAAAAAAGTTATCAGCATAATCAACATAAAATATCTCTACAAAATAAAATTATAGGAGTGTCAAGTGGTGCATTTTCAAATATACATATAGTTCAGTATACTCAAATACACCTACTATACTTTTTCTTATTTCACTTTTTTGTAAATTTAGAATAGATTGAACTAAGGTCTTTGGATTCGTGTATCTTTTTTACTGATATATCTTTTGAGATGCAAGTGGAAATTTTCATATCATCAGATAAATCAATTTCAGAAGAAGCAAAGCTTCGATGCTCCACATCATCTGAGCTAATATTATAATATTTAATTATAGATTCATATGTATCTTCTTTGAATATATATGAAAATTGATTATCAATAAATCTTATTTCTTATCGTAACTTGTCCATTTCTTTTTTCAAGGTTATAATAGAATTTCTGAGATATTTAAGTTCATTTTCTACTTTTTATTTCATGTGTTTATTAAAATTTTCTGTCATTTTTATACAAAATAGAATTATATTATGATAATTATAAATATCAATAGAACCAGTTAAAAAATATATATATATATATAGCAGATAGGTAAAACCAACTAGCTTCCTCAATTTTGTTTGATCAATACAAGTAAATTCCAATCTTTTATAGTATCTCAAGGAATTGTGTTATTTTTTATTTTGTATATATTAAATTTAATGATCTCCTTTTTTGATTCACTTAATATTCCATTAGTAAGCATACACCTTTCAATCTCTACTTATTTTTTAGTTTTCTCAAGTAGTTTTACCTAATATTTAAGTACTATACTATATTCCATATATCTTTGAAGTAACTTTGCATGATATTTTAACTCCATACCATTTTCTATATATCCTTAAAGTTCTTCATCATCTGAATAATGATTTAGTACTTTCTTTATTCTTTTATCTTTTTTAAGCCCTAATTTATGACCTTTTAATACTTGTATCTTTCACCTTTTTCGAAGTTCATGTTGATTTTTTTGTACTAAGTTTTATTAATTTAATAAAATTTATCTAGATTCTCTAATGGAAATTTTTGAACAATTTCAATGATAGTATCTAGAAATGTGAGTAGATTATATGAATGCATATTGTATATTTCAAATGTATAGATTTTATTAACTAAAGTTTTTTATTTAATATAATTCTGATTGATAATTAGTATTGAATATTTATTATATTATAAAAAAATCTTTGTATTAGGTAGATATTATTATTATTAGTAAATCTAACTCACTGGCATAATATAAATTTAATGATTCTGGTTATATTCTAAATAAGTAACTTTGGATTTACCATATACTTGTTTTCTAATGTTGGATAATGCTGAGTTACTATTGCTTTTTTTTTAGTTAACTTTGAAGACATACCTGCTTTAATCATACTTTTATATGCATCAATTCTCCAATGATCATATGTTCAAGGCATAATTTTATCTGAAAGTATTTAATTCTTTAAATTAAGAAGGTACAAGGCCATTTTCTCAAATTTGATCAATGATAATATATGATTTTTAGATCAAAATCCTATATTCTTTATATGGAATACTTTATTTTCAAAAAGACAATCTCGATATACTTTAGTTATAGAGGAAGTGTTATCAAGATATGTATTTTTAACCATTATTTTCATATCTCCTTTACTAACTCCTTTATATTTTGATCTAGTACTTTCATCTGATATAACGTAATAATATGTTTTGGCTTAGATATAAAAAAATTCAATTATTATTTTATCTGAACATTCATCTTTGAATAGACCAATAGTCTTGAAATTATCAAGATTGAAAATATTAGGTCTTTCTGTCATATCTTTATAAATATCTTCAGTCTCAATTTAAAATATAAATAAATCAGTATCTATATATCTGAGCTTAGTTTTATTACCATATTTTTCTTTTACATATTTATACCAGAATCAATACATTAATAACTTACTAAATTTCAAGACTGATGCACTAACAATAATTGGTTTATTAAGAATTACAAATGCTTAACTCATATAAACACCAATAAGAATATTGGATAATTGTCTGACATATTTGAATAAAGGTTTACTTACCTTTTTTCAAAACTTCTTCTTATTATTATCATTATTCATAACCATAATCTTAACATCTTAATACTTACGAATATTTTTCATAATCTTGCCATATATTGAATTATTCATAAGTTTGAAGAAGTCTTTTTCAAAATCATTCTTAGTTTTTTTATATAACTTAGTATTGAAATTAATGTATGGAGCAAGTCAATTAGTTTGGTTAAATGAGAGTATCTCAGTTACTTCATCTACAACCATTTCTAATTTAATATAATATTAAAACTTCTGATAATTAATTACATAACTATTTATTGAATCATTTTTAGGACCAAGATGTGAAACTAATTTCTTTATTTCTAAGAATTGACCTCTATCCAAATCTTTTATCAATTTATTATTACAAGGACTAAACTAATTCTTTTTTATTGCGATATTCTCAACTACTAGAGATAAGTCATTAAAATAGTTATGTAACTTGCTAAAGAAGTGTGCTTTGATATTTAGGAAATATCCTTTTGGAATATTGGCTTTAGTTTCAAGAATCATTTTGAGATATCTCATTTGTAGATTTCTCTTATTACTTAAAATTACTCTAGTTACATGTCATTTATACTTACCAATTAGTAGAAATTGACTCATGGCCCATTCATAAAGATTATTTGCATCGACGTATGAGATCTATGTTGTAGGTATAGGTACTGTCCAAATTCAAATTGCTAAATCCCAAATACTAAATCCCAAATCCCAATTCCAAATCCAAATTATTTTTAATATTCCAAATTATTTTTGGCATCCCAAATTATTTTTGGCATTTCAAATTATTTTTGGTATCCCAAATTATTTTTGACTATATAAGTTAACTTGGGTTACTTTAAATAAAGCTCAAGACTACACATGTTAAATTCA
>CAJVPK010001108.1:0-15475 GCA_910592015.1 Diversispora eburnea | reverse complement strand
CGTTAAAAAATTTAGCATTGAACTTTGAAGGTTTTTGATAACGAAATAATACGTATCAAAATTTAACCGTTAAATTTTAATTTCGAAGGGTTGCGACACAATCGATAACCTTCGAAATTTAACGTTGTGATATAATTTCGAAGGTTTTCAAATTAATATAATTACTGATGATAGTGAGACATTTAAAAAGACTCATTATGAAGGTATGCAAGATTATGAACAATGGTTATTAGAACAAGCAGATCACCAGTTGTATAGAGAATATGCTCAAGAATGGCTTAGATGTGACATCAGAGGAATAAGAGATGCTTATTTCAAAAAGCATGGAGTACAATGATTTGAATTACTTTGTCTCCCATATATGGATCCAATTAGATTTGCAGTGGTAGATCCTATGAATTGTCTATTCCTTGAAGTCGCCAAATAATAATTTAATCTATATTTGTTAAAGAAAATAAGCTAAATTCTGAATAACTTCGTATAGTACAAAGGTGGATGGATAGTGTTCAACTTCCATCTGATATTGGTCAAATCTCACCAAAGGTCACTATTGGAGAAGAATTTTCAAAGCTCACTGCTGACCAATGGAAGATCTTCATTATAATATATATAACAACAATTCTATGGGACATGCTAGATAATAATGATAGAAAGATTTTAGGACATTTTGTTTGGGCATGTAACTTATTGATTGCTAAATTTGTTACAGAAGATGATTTGCAAGAAGCACAAGAATGATTAAGGGATATGTCCATAAATATAGAAAGAACCTATGGACCTGAATTCATTATAAGTAATATCTATTTATCGATGCATATTCTTGAATGCATACGGGATTATGGCTCCATTTATAGCTTTTGGCTATTTCCATATAAGCGATTAAATGGATATATAGGTAAGCTATAGATATCGGATATATGAATTATAGTAAATAAAATTTTAACACAAATCTTTCATAGGTTCTTATCCCAATAGTAATCAGCAGATCAAACCTGAACTTATGAAAATAGTTCTCAAAAATTCGCTTGTGGATTATCATCTTTTCTATCAATGGACATCTGGTCTCTTGGAGAAATTTTTTCAATTTCTTGTACCGAAGAAAGCTGCTGGTAGCTTAGCTGTAACTAATAAATTTAATAGAGAAGAGTTATAGTATTTCATCTTTTTGAGACATGATATGTCCAATAAGATTTATGACACTGAAAATATATTAGGACAAATGTTAGCACCTTCATATAAAAAGATAAGTATTCAATTGAAACTCTATAAAATATTATGTGAATGGTATGTAACATTATATAACAAAGAAAAAAAAGATGTGAAAACATGTATGGAAGTGACTATGAACCAACATGCAAGATTAAAAATAGGTAATGAAATATTTGGGTCCAAAGTCACAGGTCGACATGAAAATAATGCAGTGATCTTAGCGAAGTGGAATGCGTTTAGAGATGGGACAAGTGATATTTATTCTGGAGAGGTATAATATTACTTTGAGCATATACTTACACTTCCAACGAAGGAATTCAAAACACATCTTCTAGTATACGTCAAGTGGTATAAAAATGCACCTTCCTCTAATATACGATTTAAGCATAAGTTTATGGCATCCGAAGTATCGAATACAGAATTATGGAAAGAAGAATATTATGAGGAAGGTCAGATTCAATTATTGCAGTGTATAGAATATATGGTAGAGCCATTAAGATAGACTATTAGGTTGGAAATAAGAATAATTATATATCAATAATTCCATTGAATAGAAGATTTAATGTTTAATTTATTCTTTTTTTTTATATTATAATAAAGAACTTCAAGTAGAAAACTTGAATTTTAAGTGTATACTGCATAAAGACGAATTAAGTTTAATTAAAATATAGTGTCAGAGATCTGATAGATTATATAAAATTTAAAATAAAAAATTTTCTTGTGCGCCTGTTTAGAAAAGGAATATCAGTTTCCGATATACTTTAAAAATATCGAGTTCATGATATTACTATAATATCGATACCTGAAGGAGTCTAAAAAATATCATGCTCCCGATATTACTATTAATTATCATATATCCGATATTAATAAAATATCGGGTGCCTGAGATCAAAACAAAATTTATCACATAGCTATCGGGCGCATTATAAAATTTACAAAAGTGTTATCAGGTCTTTAAAAAAAAAATGCAGATATCAGGCACCTGATATATATAAAAATATTTCATGTGCCCGATGATTTCCTGATAATTGACTGATATTTGAAAATATTGGGGGGCCGATAGGTGCCTATAGATATTCGATATTCAAATTTTGACCTGTGTTATTGGACTTAAGCAATTCTCAAGAAGCGAGTTCTATTTTTTTGAATTAGATTCCAGATATTTCTTTTAATCTGGTCTGTTGTTTCTCCTTCCTTTTTAATTTTCTGAATTACTTAATTCCAAACTTTGAAATAAGCTTGTATTTTCTGACCATTAGATTTACTTGGATCAATTGTAAATCTCAAAAGAGTATCAAAATTCTCTTCATTGTTAACAGTTTGATCTAATTTATATTCAGCATTATAAGTATCTTTGATATACTTGCTCATTGGTTTTCTTTTTGTCTTTGTTTCAGAAACTACTATAGTAGTTTCATAACTATTTATTTTTACTTTGATTATATCAGGATTGAATTGTATATTTATATTAGAAGTTGGGTGGAAACTTTAATAAAGGTCTATTAATTTTTATTGTTGTTCAGAGATGAGTTGTAAATTTATTTTGTTCTCAATTAAAATTACCCATGATATCAAATACATATATATATAAATTTCAATTTTGCACAAAAGTAATTTTGTGTAATCAAGAGGTAATTACAACATGTGGTTCTACAAGGTATCTCTGTTTGTAATGTTTCATTTTCTCTGCATGAATTGGCTTCTGGAGTATCTTTCCTAATTTATCACAAATTAAATATGTATTGTTTCCTAATTTGTTTGTATTCAAAAGGGTCCATTTTATTTTATTGAAAATTTATTTCCATGCACATATTGTTTTGTAGAGTCATATAATAAAATGATATCATCAACTTTATAAGATTGAGCTTTCTTAAATTTTGTTAACAATTTCTTTGGAGTTCTTATGTATATTGAATATTCCTATGGTTAATGATTTGAGCATTAATAAATATTCCTTTTAAAGCACTAATCCTTTTATTTAAGAATTCTTCAAAATTTTCAATTGGATTTAAATTTTGTTCTTGGTCTTGAAATTCAATATCTATTGGTAGTTGTACTTCTCTACCATATACAAGATAAAAAGGAGTATATTTTGTAAATTCTTGTTTTAATGTTCTATATGTAAATAAAATACTTGAAATTAATTTATCCCAATTAAATTCACTGGTCTGTAAACTTTTAGCAAGAGACCTGCATAAGGTATCATTAAATTATTCTGTTAATCCATTTGTTTGGGGATGATAAGCAGAAGAAAGTTTATGTCTGAATCTTACTTCTTTTTTTATTAATTTAATTGTTTCATTCACAAAATGAGTTCTTCTATTGGATAATATTATTGAGGGAATTTTATGTTAACAAATAATAGTCTCATATAAAAACTTAGCAGTTTCTTTAGCGGTAGCTTCTTTTATTACTTTTGCTTCTGGTCATTTAGTAAAGTAATCAACAGCTACTAAAATATACTTGTTTCTAGAGGAGATAATGTTTAAGGGTCTTATAAAATCTATTTCTATTTGATAGAATGGTTATACTACTAGTATGAATTGTAATAATTGTACTTTTCTTAGTTTTCCAAATCTTTGACAACTGTTACAAGATTCAATATATGTTTTAATATCTGCTCTTATACCAGACCAGTAATATTTTCTTGTTGTATTCTCTATTGTTTTCTTTAAACCAAAATATTTTGTCAAAGGAGATGAATGCAAATTATATAAAATTTTTTCTCTGTCCTACAAATTTATAACATAAAAGAGGTTTTCAGGATTCTGTTTGTTTTTCTTAAATAAAATACCATTTTCTACTATATACTGTATTACTTGTCTTGCTAATTTTTGTTTTTGTTGTGAGGTTAATTCAGATGAATAATTATGTCGAAGTAAGTAATCAATAAATTCATTGTACACTTTCAAGTCCATGATAAATGGTGTACTTATAAATATATATAAAAGAGATTAAAATAAAAGGGAAAGAAGACTATCTACTGGATTAGTTTCTAATCTTGAGAGTGCATCTGCATTTGTATGATCACTTCTTTTTTATTTAATAATGTTATAAGGTTTATATTCAGACAAATGAATTATACATCAGGCTAGATATCTTTTAGGTTGCTTGTGTTTCTTTAACCAAGGAATAGCTTCATGATCAGTAATAATACTGAATTTTTATCCTTATAAGAAATGATGAAAGTACTTGGTGGCCCATATAATAGTAAGACATTCTTTTTCAATTACAGTATAATTTCATTCAGCTTCGTTAAGCACTCTACTAGCATATGCAACAACATGTTCCTTTTTTATATCATCCAACTGAGCTAAAATAGCTTTAATAGCATAATTAGAGGCATCAGTGTATAAAATAAATGGCTTTGAAAAATCAAGGTGAATAACTATAGATTTTGTAGTAAGACAAGTTCTTAAATGTTCGAAAGCTTTTAGACAATCTTCAGACTAGCGGAAGTTTACATTCTGTTTGGTTAATTTATACAAAGGTTTAGTAATTTTGAAGAAATTCTTTATAAATCTCCTATAATATAAGGTATGTCCAAGAAAAGATCTAATTTTTCTCTTGGAAATTGGAGGAGGACATTCCTTAATTTTCTTAACCAAGGTCAGGTTTGGTTCAATTCCTTCCTCAGATATCAAATGTCCAAGGAAAGTATTTGTTTTCTAAAGAAATTACACTTATTAAGATTTAACTTTAGACCTGCTTTAATTAATAACTGCAAGACTTGTTCAAGGTGAGCATAGTGATCTTCTAAGAATTTTGAATAGATGATAATGTCATCCATATATACTAAAATAAACTTCTAGGTCATATCATAGAAGACATTATCCATCAAGCATTGGAAAGTAGCTAGGGCATTCATTAAACCAAAGGGTATAACTGTAAATTCATAAATGTCAAATTTGATATCAAAAGTGGTTTTCTCTTGGTCAATTGCATACATTGCTACTTGTCAGAAACTAGAAGTTAGATCAAGAGTTAAAAAGTATTTGCTGTGGGTAAAAGCATCTAACATATCAGAGATTTTAGAAAGAGGATATACATCAGGTTTTGTTACTTTATTTAATTGACAGTAATCTATAACAAGTCCCATTTTTCCATTTGTCTTGTTAACTACAAGTGCAGGAGAAGTCCAAGAGTTGTGAGAAGGTACTATAAGTCCTTGTTCTTTGAGACGCTCTATTTCCTTCTTTATAAAAGACTCATATTTGAAGGGAAGTTCTGTAATAGTACATCAAAAAATTTTTCAGGGCGTAAATTTCCGTAATAAAAATGGGATCCACGATTTTTTTGACTTTGGTCACAATTTACGAGACAAGAAGCGATTTTCTACTAAGATGTTTCTATAACAGATCGAAAGCCCTGGTTCTTGGCTACAAGATGATATATAAATTATTCCTGTAGCATTGATATCCGCGGAGATATTCACGTTTAAATTTTGAATGTCCGTGAAAAATTCGGCGTAAATTTTCCGTAAATTTTCGTAATTCTGCCGGAAATTTATCGTGACGTAATGAAAATTTCCGGCAGAATTACGAAAATTTACGGAAAATTTACGCCGAATTTTTCACGGACGTTCAAAATTTAAACGTGAATATCTCCGCGGATATCGATGCTACAGGAATAATTTACATATCATCTTGTAGCCAAGAACCAGGGCTTTCGATTTGTCATAGAAACACCTTAGTAGAAAATCGCTTCCTGTCTCGTAAATTGTGACCAAAGTCAAAAAAATTGTGGGTCCCATTTTTATTACGGAAATTTACGCTCCGAAAAATTTCCTGATGTATTATTTTATTTCTCTAGCATTTCCAGTATCAATGTGATGGGTTACAATATTAGTATAGCCAAGTTGAGTTAAATCTTTAGCCATAACATTTGAATATTTTTCAAATATATCCTGGACAATATAATTATATTCATTTTGAACGAATTCTTCTACTCCTCCTTTTACTAAAAATGATTACGCATTTTTGATTTCTTGTACAGGGATTATTTAAATTGTTTTTCAGCGAAAATAATCTTCATAACAATTATTACATTTATCTTTTTCTGTTAGTAATTAGTTTTGACACCAACATTTCTTATTAGGTCTTTCAAACCAATGTTTAATTTGATGTCGGTACCTTTGATTAGTTAACCAGAGATTAAATTGTTGATTCATATAATTATACTCTTGCTAGGTAAAGGTTTCATGATCAATTTCAATTCTCCAAAAGGTAAACTTGTAAAAATGTTGATCTGGACTTTTCTTTTCATTTACCATTAAGACAAGGTTACCATCCTCATCTTTATCCTTATCCTCTTTATATTTATAATTATCATCATCTGAATCTTCCTCATTATTTATTATTAATAAAGGTAGTACAGTGAAATTCCTATAAGAAACTTGGGCTCTTCTATGATTATCAGAAATAGTTACTTGGGAATCTTTATAATTTATTACTATATTGGCCTTTCGTAACTAATTAGTTTCCAATACCATAGAATAGGATACTGTATCTATAATTTCCATATCTGTAGATACAACTATATCACCTATGTGAACTGTAATATTGTCAATAATTCTTAGGCTAAACCTTTTGTTACCATGTATACCAATGATCATTTTATCAAATTTACAAGTTACATTTTGTTTAAATGTTCAAGAAATTTCTTTGAAATAATACTTGTAGATAAACCACTGTCCAGAATAATATCAATGGTCTATCTTTCTACTTGTCCTTTACAAATCATAGGAGTATTAGAATAGGAAGTACTTCCTAAGTTTGTTCTTCTTCATCTTTCTTTTTCTTTTTCTTAGGATCTCTCTTTCATTTTGGAGTTATAGCTTTTCTTAATTTATTTTTGAACTTAGGTATATTTGCTAATTGTCCTATAGTAATATTTGATTTGACATGTAACAAATCTTTAACAATTGAGTAGGACATGATCTTTTGCTCTAATAAAAGCTCTCTGTAAAAACTAGCTTTTGCCTTTCTTTCTTTCTTTTTTTCTGTTCACCTTCTACTTTTCGTTTTCCTTATTATCCTTAGAACTTTTAGCTTTTGTAAGTTCTGAAATAAGCACAACTATCATTTCAACTTTATTGCTTCCAATATTTTATTTTGTGGTTTAGTAGCATGTCAAGACTGTTGTAGTTCTTGAGATTCTCTTGTATATGAGGGAATTGCATTATTAGACATACTTCCACCTTCCTGGGATACGCTTTTTAGTTTAAATGCTCAACAGGATAAACTTGTTAAGTTAATGGTGTTGTTTCTGTTTCATGTAATCCTACTAAAACTTGTTAGTTTTGATTCTGGGGAAGTTGCTGAAGAACCACTAGAGGAACATTTTGATATTGGTTTATTTGAGGTATTTGTTACTATGCTAGGGGTATTTGCATTTGGTAAACTTGTGGTTGTATTGTTTGTTACAGTTACTGCTGTGCAAACAAATGGGTTCCATACATATTTTGGTTCGCAGGGACTTGATTATTAACAGGAGGTATTGTTTGATTATTATTGTTACTGTTGGCACTAGAACAATTTCTAACATAATGTCCTATCTAATTACATTTATAACATGTAACCGGTCTTCGAGGTGATCTGTTATTGTTATTATTGTTGTTATCAAAATTACTATTATTATTATAATTTGATCTGTTGGACTGAGGTTGGTTTGTATTTTCTGTATTATTATTTCCTTGTTCTAAAACTAACTTTTCCAAAGCTTGGATCAATAGATTTAAAGCTTTATTTATTGCTGCTTCAACAGTATCACTTTGAGAAACTAGATTTGAGTTTTGATGTGAATATGCCATTGTAACTAAATCATTAATATGAGGTTGTTGAAATCCTAATAAAGCTTTTGAATAAACTCTATTATTTTTCTCCATGCATCAGGCTGCTTTAATCACTTGATCAAGAGTAAGGTTGTTTTGGAAGGTTAAATGAGGATTTAATTGACAAGTAATTTCTCTACATAGTCCTTTAGTAAATTGATATACTTTATCAGATTCAGTTCAATGGTTATTATAATCAATTCTCCTAATTAAATACTTTATTTCTAAAACATATTTATCAACAGGTTCAATGAGACCTTGTACTTGTCTCTCTAATTCTGATCTCCATTGTATAATTTTTCCTTGGTTTCTGAATTACCTAAGAAAAAGAATTTTGAAACATCAGTTGTTTGGATTTGTTCAGGATTGGAATTGGATTCCCATGTTGGCTTCTTGTAATTTATACCATGTTCTAGTTTCATTTAACAGATATCCTCCAACTACTTGTAATTTGTAATTGTTATGATATCCATTTATTTGAGCATTTCGTTCAAATTCTTCAAGCCATTCGATAGGATCTTGATTTCCTCCCTCAAAGTAAGGCATGAGTATAGTATTTTTAATTTTCATTTGATAGGTTAAATCTTGAAGTACATTTATAACTGCAGTAGCTTGTTAGGTATTCATGTTGTTAAAGAATATGGGGATAAAGATAAATATATGTGATAATTTGTTAAGGATTATAACTATACTAATACTAATAAGAGATAAATATATAAGTGTAAAAATAAGGATAAAAATATAAAATATTACTAAAGAAAATAATAACTAATACTATTGGGAAGAATAACTTTTAAGAAGTTTTAATCTTTCAAAACTTGTATACAATTATCTCTAATTTTAAAAACTAAATTTAATTGTTCTTTAATTTTATACAATTTTTCAAGATCAGTTATTTTCCAATATGGATCTTGGTCAATAGGAATTTGATCAACTATGTATTGTATTTTTTGATAATAAATTTCAGTTAATTCTAAGACAATATTATTCAATTCTTTTAATTCGATTATAAATAAAATATAAACTAATAAAAATATAAGGGAATAAAAGATAAATAAAAATAAACTAAATTAAACTAATTAATTTTTACAACCTCACAGGAGGTACCAATTTGTCACGTATCCAGTATTACAATGTTCTGAAGGATAGAGAATCTTTTTTAACAAAAACTAACAAAAGGTTATGTAATTATCATGTTATTTCTAATGATCCTACTTGATTAATTATAGCAAATTACAAAATTAAGGAAGGGGGTCAACTTAGGAGTAAATTCTTTATTGTAATGGGATTTTTACAACACCAAGTTAATTTGTGACTTAACAAGGTGTATGTGTAAAAGATTTAAAGTTGATAAATTATACAAAGACTTTATTTTAATATTAACTTTATTAAAATAAATATAAGAAAATATAAGAAATGGATAAGATATATAATATTAAATAATAAAAGATAAGTATATAAGAATGATAAAAAAAATAATATTTATTAAAAAAATAAATCTGAGAATTATGAACTAAATAACTAAGGAACTTAAACTTGAACTAGAATTAAACTGAACTTGAACTGACTGACTGAAAACTAAAACTAAAGAGATCTGTATTTATATCCTTTTGACACACTTTGTACTGCAGACAAACTATACTATTTTATACACTAGATTGGTTCTTTGCCAAGTGATACAAATAATATTATCAAAGGTAATTTCATTATCTATCCCCAGGTATCCTACCTGAATATTTCTCTAGGTATTGTACCTAGGTATATACTTAGATAAATTAATAATAATAATCTTTAAATGTAGTACTTTTTAATTCATACTACTAATTTACAAAATTAACTATAATTATAAATAATACAAATAAAAAAAATAATAATAGATAAAAGATAAAAATAATAATTTAGAGTGTTACAATATTAATAAATAATATAATAAAAATAAACTAAATTAATATTTTATAACGTGATAATATAATTTCAAAACTTTTGTTCAAATTGAATAAAATAATAAATGAAAAATATACAATATCAGATACAGAAATCAAAGAAATGTTACAATTGAAATGGTAAACTATGCATTGACAATGAATAGTTAAAATAAGGAGAAATGAAAAAATGAATTTGAAGAGAATAAAGAAGAATACGTAAATGGTGGTAGTAAGATTTTATAATAATATAATAATATAGCTATTGGATATACAATAGTATTGATATAATTTTATTTTAATAAAAGAAAAAAAAGGAGGAAAAAGTAGCAAAATACCTGTTAAAAGGAGTTGACGAGAAATTAAACATATATCCATGAAAGAATATATTACAAATATTAAATAATAGTGGTTTCTATTCTGAAAAGTGAAAAATGACAAATGAAGAATATGAAGATACTATTTACAAGTTATATTTATATTATTTTCATTTATAATTAATTTAATTTATTAAATTTACAAAACAAGATCCATTAAGAGAATTTGAGATTATAGATATTAGTGATGATGATTATTATAATAATTATAATAATGATGATGATCATAATAATGATTACAATGATGATAATTGTAATAATTATAATAATGATAATAATCATGATAATTATGATGATGATAATAATTATAATAGCAATGTTAATGATAATAACAATAATAGTAATAATAATAATAATAACACATTATTATTATTATATAATTATAATAATGATGACAATGATGATAATAATAATAGAGTAGTAATAGTAGAAGTATAATTAATGTTATTACAGTTGTCACCATCTCCACTGCTATCACCACTGTCACCACTGCTACCCACTTACATAAAACAATAATATCAATTTTTATTAAAGATAAATAGTGTGATTTGATTTGATAAGTAAATCAATAGTAATAATGTTTTTACATCTATCAGGTATAATATCAATAAATGATATTTTATAATTAAAAAAATTACTGCACAAAAGAATTGACCTAACAATTAATATTATGTACAAACCATTGAAAGTGTCAAAAACTAAAATCAGATCTTTATAACATACATTAACAAAAGTAGAAATATCAAAAAATGTTTCAATTTGAATATTAAATATGACAGTACTTAGAAAATTAAAGTGAAAAAATAGAATTATTCTGATCTATAATTTAGATACCACTGATCAAGATAATAATAATAATAATAGTGATGACAATAATGATTATGAAGTAGGAACAAGTAGTAAAAAAAGGAAATGAAAAGATAATAATAATGATCATGAAGTAGAAACTAGTAGTAAAAAAGAAAACAAAAAGAAAAGAAAAAAGAAAAAAAGAAAAAAAAATCAAAAAATAATTAGATAGATTTAAATATAAACATTTTATATAGTATATATAATATATTTCATTTTATATTTTTCATAATAAATATATTTTATTTTATTATTCCTTTTTATAATAAACTAAAATTATAATTATTTGCAAATAAAAAAAAGTGAAATATATATATATAAATAAAAGGTACTGATAGATACTCGATAGAGAAAAAAAAACTACTTGATATATAGAAATATATCGTGTCTGATATATAAGGATATACTATACCTAATTTATAAAAGATATGTACTTGATAAAAAAAAATAAATAAAATTAGGTATCTGATATATAAATGATGAATTTGAATAAAATATTAAAATATTAATGCCCAATATGAAACTGATATGGATCCAATAAGTACCTGAACTTCTGCATTTCGATCTCACCAATTGGGTATCTAATATATTACATAATTGTTAATATTGAATACCTATCATATACCTATCAAGTTCCTAATAGATATACGATAGGTGTTTGATATTCTCTATTTTGACCAGTGTTATCAGGTATTTGATAAGTGTAATAGAATATTTTTTACACCTATTAAATATCTAATAAATATAGTAAAATATTTTTTATATCTATCAGGTATTTGATAAATGTATGAATATGTACATTACTCTTATACTTATTAGATATTTGATGGATATAGTATTTATAAATTTTTAACTAGTGATATTTATACAAATCAACTTGTCTATTTGTATATTATCTAAAATATTCTTATCTATTTGTATATTATTTACAAATTTTCTTGCTTATTTACATATCTTCTTATTTATTCGTATTAAAAATTTTACCTGTTTTTTTTTTTTATTTAATTAGTAATTATTGATATATTTTTAATGATTAAATAATTTTTTCTCTAATAACCTTTTAATTTTTTTTATAAATTGATCTTCTTTTGTATACTATTATATAAAATCTTTATTTGATTAGTACTATTTCTTTTTTTACTTTAATTTTGTACTTAACTTAATTAACTGATTTGTTTTCTTTACAAATATTTTTTTATATTTATTCAAATTTTTCTTGTTGTTCTTTTGTTTTTTTTTTTTATATTTTGTTTATTTTATTGTTTATTTAAAAAGATTTTTCTGTTGTTATTTCTTTAAAGTTTTTTTTAAATTTTATTTTCAAGTGTAATTACTTTTATTCTTCTTGTAGACTTCTGATTTATCATCTATTTTTTCATCATCAACTATTTTCTTCATTTATTTAATACAGGTCACATTTATTTTTATTTTTTTATTTTTTTATATAATTGTTAATTTTAGTTTTTTTAATTATATATTACTTCTGTTTTGTAATTCAATTATTTTTTAATAACAAATAATAGGAATTTATTTCTATAATTTTCATATTTATTGATATTTGTTTTCTATTAATAATAATAAAAAATTTCTAATTTTATCTAATGATTTATTTTTTTCATCAGTTATAATTATTATGATACTTTTTTAAATATATAACTTAATTGTTTAATTGTATTTCTTGTCATACACTTGTAGCTACTTTACTTTCAATTATTACTAATATAATATTTCCATTAATTTCATTAATTTATACTTGATATTTCAATACAGTAGTTTTTGATACATAATTTTAGTTTATTAATTTTGTATTCAATTCTTTGGATTTTCATAGTATTTTTAATAATTTCTTTTTTTTATTTTGGATTCAATTGTAATATTTGGAATATGATAAATTTTACTTTTTGTTTTTCTAACTGTTTCATTATATTAAATTTTAATTCTTGCAATAATAATAGTATTTCTTTTTATTCTTTTTATTTGTTTTAATTTCTTCTAGGTAACTTGTTTTACATTCTTTTTTTTACTCTTTTTTTGACTTTGTCAATTCAATTCCAAATGTTTTAAAGGTTCAGTCAGTTGAATAATTTTTGGTACAAAGGTTATAAAAATTGTCTTTATGATTTCTCCAGTTTGTTATTTCTTAACTTGTTAATCATTGTTACCATCTTATATCTTTCACGTTTTTCTAATATTTAATTAATTCTTGAGTTAATTTATTATCTGATTCATCTTTATTTTCTTCTGTATTAATATAATTTGTGTAAGTTAATTGTTTTAATTTTGGTCAACTCCAATTATTCCTCTGATTATTATTTCTATAATTATTATTGTTATTATTATTGTTGTTATTATTATCATTGTTATAATTATTAAAATATTCTGATTCCATTGGTTCCAATGAAATTGATAGAATTAATGAAGTTAATGTGGTTAATAAAATTAATGAAACTAATTTAGTTTAACTTGTTAATAGTTTAGTTGACTTGATTTCAAGTCAAACAAAGCCAAACCATTAGTAATACTGAATAAATAGTTTTTTAAGTTAAATTATATAATTTTATTTGATTCATCAATCCATTAGCTGAACTATAATACAATTGACTTGAAGTCAAGCTAAATCAATGACTTGAAACTCTCAAGTCAAGTCATTTTGGTCTCATCAGTTTGGTTCAATCCAGCTTGGACTTAACAACACTAAATTTTTAATTTATTAATTAAACTAATTGGTGATCAAGGGTTAAAAAAAATATCCTGAACAATATAACAATATTTATTAAAATATCAAAAAATAACAGATAATGAACAGCCAATAATAAGAGACAATATTCAATATACATATATAGTAAGTATAAATTTAGAATTATTTTTTTTTTAACTCTCGATCATACTATATTTACATTTATTTATTATTTATTATTTATTTATTTATTTATTTATTCATTTATTTATTTATTCATTTAATGCAAGATTAAAGGAATTTTCGGATTAATATTTAATGTATTTTGTATCAAAGTTGAATTGATGGTCCCATTTGTTGTAATTTTTAATATAAGGTAACTGTTTTCCTGACAGTAAATGATAATTTTATTTATTTTTTATTTATTAATAATTAATAAGTTAGATAATAGATAATAGATAAGTCAAATTTTTCCGAATTTAGTAAAATCAATGATCTAAATCGTATTAAAAGGATTACACACACATCAAAATCATATGATTTATTTATTTATCAATTAATAATAATAAATAAATAAATTGATAAAAAATGATAATGCTTATTTTTTATTAAATACATATCAAAATATCTCTCCTTCCTCCTGAATAATCAATTATCTTTTTTTCAGATATCATTATTTATTATATTATTTATTATTACCAATTTATTATCAATTTATTATCGTCATCATCATCATCAAACGTTATCATCATTGTATGTATGTTAATGTATTGGGGAAATAGTTAAAATAGATAGTCAATGTACATACTGTTTTTTTTTTTGAAAAATTAAATCTGGCGCGAAAAAACAGTTATCTGGTCTGGTATTCGTTTTTTCCGTGTAATCCCGAAAATATTCCGAAAATATACAAAAAATATCAGATCAACTCTACCGCATTAATTAAATTTATAATCCATTCAATCCTAATTTACAATCTATCAATCCCATTAAACCCCATTAATTATTCTTTGGGAAAAAAAATAACAATGCAAAATGCAAAATACAAAATGCAAAATGCAAAATACAAAATGCAAAATGCAAAATACAAAATGCAAAATACAAAATATAAAATGTAAAAATAAAAGATGATACAATACGCCAACATCCAATTAACAAAATTAATAACTACATAACAGATAATGATAATAACATAATGATAATAATCGACATAATACTTTTTATTGTATTAAAATTACTTCTAAAAGTTGTACAGTTTAACATTGAATATTGTTGTTTGTTTATTTTTGATATATCCAATTTTTGCGGTTTTTAATACAGGTTTTACAAGTTTTATAAGTTTTACAACTTTTACAAGTTTTACAAGTTTTTAAGTTTTATGACAATAAACAATAAACAATAACAAAAACAAATATTCTTTTTATTTATTTTTATATAAATTTTATATATAGATGACAGATATTTATATAAGATAAAAATATAAATAAGAAATACTGAAAGAAACAAATTTTTTAACTTGTAAATTTTCATTATCGCTTTTTTTTTTTTTTTTTTTTTTTTTTTTTTTTTTTTTTTTTTTTTTTTTTTTTTTTTTTTTTTTTTTTTTTTTTTT
>CAJVPK010001107.1:0-15532 GCA_910592015.1 Diversispora eburnea | reverse complement strand
TTTGGGATTTGGGATTTGGGATTTTGGCATTTGGGATTTCGGCATTTGGATTTTGAATTTGGGTGGCAGGTATATATCAGGTATCCGATAAGTGTAAAAAAATATTTTCTACACCTATTGGATATCTGATATACACCCGATATTAGAGACGTGCCATACACATATCAGGTATCTAGGGACGTGCCATGCACATATCGGATATCCGATATGTGTATGTTTTATCAATTTTCGACCAGTGATAGGGTTAAGAATTTAGTGTATACTATGACAATTGTTAAAAAAACCTTATGTCACAACCTAGATAATAATATTTTACCAGTACAAAATTATGTTGTGATAAATAATCACAAAAAAAATCAATCTCCTGAATATGCAAGACTATTTCAAATCTATGATGATAACTAATTACTCTTCTTTGTTTTGAGAACTTGTGTACATATTTCATTCTCATCAATACTAGAATATTCAGAACTTGATTTAATTGAGGATGAAGATGAAGGATTACTAAAAATAATCTTTTTTCTTTTAGCCTTACATGGTATACAATTTTTTCAAGAAATATTTGGGTTTATTATCATGTTTATAATTTCTTGACGAACTTCAGGTTTCACTATTTCATCTTCTCACATTATATATTTGAAGCTAGATATATTCAGATAACAATAAGTAAAAATAAATTCCTGAATATATAACTATTATATGTTTACCTTTAACAATTTAACTGTATATTTTTTTTTTGAATATAAGAAAAAAAAAGAGAAATCTGAATTTTTTTATCCAATACTTATTTATTAATATAAGATATCACTTTATCAGTAGTATTAGATAGTCTTTTATCTATTTTCAAATTTAATATTTTTATATCCTTATAAGAGATAATTGAATATTCTAAACCTGAATCAATTACTATTGTTTCAATTTTTTTATAAAGTTCTTGTATCAACTCAATATTGTTATTAACTTTAACCATTGTATATGTTAAATTATGTTTATTAATATGAAATAAAAAAATACAATATTGAATATATCATTATACATAACAATAAAAAGAACTTTTTTTAGATTTTGGTATAAGAGACACGATTAATTAAATAGATCAAAATTTATTTTTAAATTCACCTTTAAATTCATCTCCTGATTTATCAGATTTAAAATTTCCAAAAAAATTTCAATACTGATATAATATGATTAATCTGTAAATAATTATTTCAAGATAATAAAGATATATGTCATAGCATTGAGTATCGATTTAGATAATTAAGACCTTAAAAAAATATTCTTCAATGGTCTATCATGAGAAAATAAAATAGAAACAATTCAATTTGAAATTAAGAAACCTATAAAAGAGATAGTTAGATGTATAAAAAAAATTGACATTGGATTTACTGATATGCAAAAGTTTTGATTTGAATATTTGGAACAAGGAAATGATTCATTACTGAAATATTATGTAAAAATAAAAAAAATATAACGAAAAGTTAAATATGAAGAGGAACAATTTAGGTATCAATTCCTTCGTGATTTAAATTTTGATAATTAGTTAGAAGTCAAAATATATGAATTAGAGCTCCCATTAGAAAAACTAGAGAAAAAGTTAAGTGCAATTGAGAATATTCAAAAAATACATAGTATATGTGCCTAAAATTAATTATTCAAATATTAGTTGTTTTTTTCAATTAAAGATATATAATAATATATTACTTGAGAATAACGTAACTATTGTGGAGCAATGACCCAAAGGATCTAAATATTTTTGATTTATCAGAATTGCTAGAACAGATCTTATATTTTTTAGAAATCGATTGATCCCTTTATCCTGCTTTATTTGTTAACCACCTTTGGTATCACTACAGTACTCTTATTCTATGATATCACGTTAAGTTTTTCAATGAAAATTAAATATGTCTCAGGTTCTTACTTGAAGATTAATAAACTTTAAAAGAGTCATGTATGAAAAAATAAAGTTATTCTATTGTTCAAAAAATGGTATATCTCAAATTGGAAAGTTTAAAAATTTCAGATACTTTAATAAATACAATTCTGCATTCATATCCAGATATATATTTTTTCATTCTTGATAAAAGTAAGGATTTTACTAATATATCAATTATAGAAATTACAAAATATTGCTCAAAGTTATTACATCTGAGTCTTAACTCATATATATATCTCACTAATCAATGTATCACTGAAATAATACATTTTTGTCTAAAACTTAGACATCTTGAACTTGGTCAGTGTTCGATTGGTAATGAAGCTATCGAGAAAATAGATATCTTGATTTGGAAGGATATAGGGATTAACAAATAAGTAATAAAAAAACTCAATTCAAAAATTAAAATCGAACATCTTAATTATTTAGATAATGAATGGCTTTATTCTGATCTAGAAGAGAATCCTATGAATTCAAATCTATATCTATCTATTTCAATCTTTACTGGTAGATTAAATAGGTTAGTTTTAACCAGATCCTTTAGAGACTACTATTTGAGTTATATATCAGATGAAACAGATCTTATTTCTGTAATTAGTAATTATCTCAGAGAGAATCTTTCAACGAAAGTTATAAATAATCACATTTATTAGTGAAGAATGGATAATTAATTATTAGTTATTTTTTTTTGACCATTGTCTATGTTAAATTATTTATTAATATATAATAAAAAATAAAATATTAAATATATATTGTTTCAACCACAAAGTGATTGTCTTCAGTAATAAAATACTACAATAGAAATTATATTTGATCAATGTGAGCAAAAGAACCCACTATTGACACAAGGTAATCTTTCTATAAAAGAGAAACTTTTCAAGAATTTTTTTATTACAGGATTAAATCTCAAAAACCAACTGGTAGTAAAAGAATATGGAAAATATCTTCCATTAGAAGGTTTAGTAAAATTGCTAACTATAAATGAAATACATGCCAAGTGTGATCTACCCTCACCATATCACCTATGAAATTTTTCATTTAATGAATTTTATTTATCTAATGTAAGAAAGCAAATCGACTTACCCATCTGTTATATTTATTTTTTCGATCAGCTTAGAGGATTGTACATCCAAATCTGAGATAGACTCTTCTGATCTTAAAAATGTATAATTATTTATCAAGTTATTAGTTATTTTTCTGCTATAATATAATTATTTTACCAATGTGTATAAAAACACTTGTCAAAGAAAAAATCCTAGTAAAAATATTAATAGATATAACATCTAAATTCAATACTATTAGCAGGTGCATGTTCGATAAGCTTGAAGAAGATTATGGAATACATAAACCTGATGAGAATCTCTATAAAGAAATAATAGGTAAAATAAAATGCTTAGATTTGTAATTTCACTATAAAGGAAAGTGACGAAGCTTAGATAGTACCGAAGTAATAGACTTTCAAATTTACAAAAATCCATTGTTTGATTTGGTACTGGGACGGGAATGGTTATGGATGTGCAAAGCAAAAATTAGCTTTAAACGTTCTCCCAAAACCTATGTCTGTCATACTAAAATTGTAATAGATAATATGAGTATCCTATTAATTGAAAAAAATAGTAATAAATAGGATTTTCCCATGAAATTACCGGATATCCCTATGTATGAGATATTTCGCTTAGAGAACTTAAGTAACTTAAACAAAACAATATTTCATACCTGATGACCAAAACCATACTTCAATCGTCCAATTGAATTTTATAGCCTCACTTATTGCAGGTTCATAATCACCATCACCAGCTACTAAGACAAGTATACCGGGATCCGTAGTACTGGCAGTTACCGCTGTAGAAACCCCGAGAAACATATCTACTTTTTTTTCTTTATTTTCAATATTTCGCTGATAAATCTTCGCATCAAAACCTTGATTTTTAATTTGATCCCATAGTGAATCGTTCGGAAGTGGACGAGAGCCAACAATCACCGGATTACTGCCCATTTTTCGTCCTTTCAGTACTACTGATAGTAGACGGCCATGATCGATACAGAGCTTGTGAAGTTGGTAAGTACATCTTTGGAAATCAAATTCACCTGCTTGCTCAAGCCGACCAACAGTAAAATTTCCTTCGATAAATAAGTTGGAATTGTCCATAAAAACATATACAAGCCCGGTGTTTGATTTTGGAGTGTTTGCTATGTGAAAGAGAACCTTAGTAACGGCCTATATAATCGTGATTTACCTTGAATCTATAAACTTACTTTTTTTGAGTTCCTCAATAAAATTTACTAATTCCATGGCAAGTCCAAACGCAAAATCAACACTGCGGAAATCCTCTTTAGTCATTTTTAGGAAAACGGAGCCAGTTATTTTTTCCTTACGAAGTATTTTAAAGTCTTCAGCATCTAGTTTCAAATTCTTTTCTCGCAAATATTCGATTAGCTCCTTAGTGTCATAATTTTTAACTACATTTGTCATTTCGTGAGCGGAAACGCTTGAGGGTGAGGATGATTCTGAAGACATCTTTAAAAAGAAAGGTTTTATTACTGTAACTAAATTTATAATCAAAGAAAACCAGCAGGCTAGGCTTATAAGTTAAGTATGCGGAATCTATCATATCATAACAGGTTTTTATTATTGTGAAGCAAAGTACTGCGGATTATATGCAATTGAATATCATATTACAAGTATAAATTATTTTTTCGTGATCTATTATGATATAACAAATAATAACTTTATTGATCGTGAATATATTTTTTAAAACGCTACATTATAATGTAAAAGGCTAATCTGGTGATTATATGAACCAGTAACTGGAAAATTATGTTTTTTGCTTGGGGATTATGTTTAATATTGTTTGGAATTACGTGCGTTTTCACGTTTTAAACGATTACTCTGTATCTTAGGCCAGACCCACTAAGACAACACATGTTTTTATACGTTAGAACTCGACGTCGACTATTCATAGTATTGGTTCTTTACATCTCATATTAAATCAAGGTGATAAATTATCAGCGATTACAATGTTTGATGTGCTAGCCACTGTGCGACTGCCTTCAGCAATGTCAATGTATAGATCCACATTTATACCAGTATTCTATAACATTGGTTTTTTTACATTTTATACTAATCGAATTAATAGCGGGCTAGTGACACGGACACATAAATTACTGGCGATCGCTCACCTATAAAATCGTCTGTGTGTATATCGTCGATAATTAGCAATTCCTCATGTACCACTTGATTTTGTTTGTTACTTAATTTAGATGCAATATGGGCCTATTTTGGAATAAATGGTACTTGCCACGTTATCTCAAACACATGCTTTGATCACGGGTATAGAAATGTGCTACGTATACGTAAAAAATCAGTTTATCGTGGTTTATTATTACAAAATGAAATTGATGAAGGCGGACACACAGTGGCTATAATAAATTCGGGTGATGTATTTCCAAGTATACGTATAATTCAGTATAATCAAACACACCTACTATACTTCCCTTATTTTTATTTTCGACCACCACAAAGTTATTCCCTGAATTATACTTGTGTTCATATTTATGAGACTCATATACTGGGATGGACTATCAGTGAACTTACTCATTGTTATACACATATTGTTTTGAGACTTAGCCATATTACCTATATATATACATTTACTTGATTCAAATTTGGGAAAAATGTTTAATGTTTAGATATTATACATTTTTACTTTGCAAATTTTTCATTTAGTAGGATGTTTCTTAATGGATGTTGTCATATATGTATTTATAACTTCTGATAACAATCTAGACAAAGAAGAATTACTTGAGTCTGAAGTATCTGAAAAATCTGACTTTACCCATGGTAGCTTTGCTTTATTTATATAACTTAGTTCATATTCAATAATATGAAGTTTTTCAAAAATTCCATACTCCATATCATTTTCTATAGAATAAACCGACTTCCAAATATTATTGAGGTATACTTTGATTGAAAGATTTCTGCCTCCATCACCTAAATCTATTGCAGAGCAATGGCTCTTCAAACCTACTTTAGGATATTTCTTAATCTTGCTAACTCTTTTATATGTTGGAGATATAAGAGATATGTTGTTATTATATCTCTTTTGACACTTATTATATAAAGCAATAACCCTTCGAGTCTATCTTCAACATATAAAAGAATTTTTTTAATTATATTCGTGATATTATCTGTTGACAAATCAGACCTAGAAGGGTTATTTTTATTAGAATTGTTTTTTTACTCCCTGGATAAATCCTACCGGGATTTTACATATGCATATGGACAGGATCCCTTAGGAAGAAATTGTATTCTTCAATTAACTGACGGTGAAATGCTTTTAAAATGGAAAGATGACGAAATAATAGAATGTTTTGTTTCAAGCCATTCATTTGGATGGTGGTTCAGAGAAAAAGGGAAAGGAGGACCGATTATATACTTGTACTTCGATAATAAACCAAATTTGAGAAAGGCAGAAAATTGGATTAAAACTAATTATCCAAGTATAAGTATTTGGGAAGTAGTAATAGCAGATATAAAAAGAAAAAGTTGGACATGAAATGAGGCTACTTTGTAATTCCATACATTCCATGTAATAGTTTCAATAATACATTAAATTCGTTTATTTTTACATCGGGTTTGTAAAAACGTGAATTGAGGCATCCCAAAGTTATAATAGATTAGTGAAAAAATAAAAATATAGATTACAAGTTGCGTACAATTGAACTATTTGATTTATATTGAGTTACGTATATTATGATTATTTGTTTATAGATCTAAGCTTTTGGATGCCTGATTAATGAACTCCTTAATTTTTTGTATTCTTTCGGGAATAACTATTTCAGGTTTTTCGTCATCCCATACCTCAAGAAGAAAAATTCCGTTATCTTGACATATGCATCTTTTTAGCCGATCACGATTTACAACATCCTCAAGTTGTTTGACATCTTTATACCAACTAGTGCTATGAAGCCGATGCTGAGCCCCCACGAACCAGAAAAGAAGAAAGGAAAGTGTATTATTAAGACAAGGAATAAGGTAAGTATAGGATTTTTAATTATTTAACAAAAAAAAAAAAATAAAAAAAAAAATAAAAAAAGTAGAAAAAACTTACCATACGTCCCCTCACGCCCAATTCGAAGCCGATTTCGAGCTCACGGTGTCCCCACGAACAAGAAAGAAGAAAGGGAAGTGTATTATTAAGGCAAGGGATAAGGTAATATAGGTTTTTTAATTATTTTAAAAAAAAATAAAAATAAAGATAAATAAAATATATAAAATATCTCGGTCAAGTTTTATTTTATTTTTTTTTAAATAAAAAAAAAATTGATTATCTGCGATACAAATTATCTGTGATAAATTAATATTATCCGTGATAAATTAATATTATCTGTGATAAAATTGATTTATCTGCGATACAAAATTAATTATATGCGATATGATGTTATTATCCGTGATAAAATTGCTGTTATCCGAGATACAAATTAAATTATCTGTGATACATCCGAGTTATTTCACGCATACATGTGCGATTTAACTCGGACTTTTGTCCTGTTTGGCACGCCATATTTTATCAAAGAAAATTTATTGATATATAATATTATTTCGTTAGATCCACGTGGAAAAATATTTCGTTATACGTTGCACGATTTCTGAACTAAATTTAGTTTTTTTTTTTAATCAATTTTCGCGTGAGAAGAAAGAAGACCTGCAACTTATCGATAAAAGTTTATGACATTATTCGTAATCAGAGAATCTCTGGTCGTGTCTTCCTTAATATAACCGCACAACAGCTTGAGCAATATGACATGAAAGGTGGACCCGCGACAAGTTCTTTCAGACTTCGCCAAGGAGGTAAGTAAATTTCATTTTCACTCACACCGTGCCATATTCGCCAACAATGCCGAATACTTATTTAATCTTGTGTTTTCTATTGTCAAACCCGTTCAAAAAATACATTCTTGTTATCTTAGGGCAACACGTTTGCTGGTGAGTTGTAATAAATTTAGTCAACACGAGTGAACATGAAATGGCCTAAATTTTGATAGTCAGATTTCATTTTTTACCTTCGAACAAATGTCAAACTTCTTGTAATACATTGTTATTTCGACGTGTATTAACGCAATTACATTTATCTGGATTTTCTGTAGAAAACCGGATTTATGATGAAATGCATATTAACAGGACTGCGACGCTCTCATTCAACCATTCAGCTCTGTCCCAAGTTGAGTGGAGGATCTTATGTCTCTTATTAATGCGCCATTAACTCGAAAACTACCTGTATCCTTCGACGAGGAGACAAATTTTTCCCAGCTTGCTGATTTTATTGAAACAAAAAATGGTGAACGCGGAAGTAACTTATCAAAGCACATTTCCTATTTACTTACTAACATAGTTGAAAAGCAGAATTTAAATAGCACATCGAAAGATATGTTGCACTGGGGAATATATAGTATTATTAGAATCCCGCTCCAGATTTTTCATGAGAATATTGGTGGAGGAGTGCTTCCAATTGAAATGGATCGGAACGGTAAGGAAACAACAGCGATAGGTAATAAACGACCAGATTTTCTATACTGGACAAACAATGTACTTCTATATAAAGGCGAAGAGAAGGCTGCAATTGAGGATTTTTCAAAAGCTAAGAGTGAGCTTGAAGAAAAATTCAATAAGTTTGATCCTATGTATTTTGGAAATATACAGTTATGATTTGTTATTCTGCAGCAGGAGTAAGGTTACGTTTTTTTGCAATTGATGGATCATCAAACATAAATTCGCCAAGATGTTTAGTTACACTTTCAAATCAATTTGACATGAGTAATCGTCGAGACCGTGTTTCTATCCTCTGTATAGTGGTTAATATTGCACGCATAATGAGAACTGTGAGCAATATTATTCCCGAAATGATTGTTCCTCTGTTCGTCGTGACATCCGGTTACCAAATATTCTCTTTATTCCTGGTGTTGCAAATTATAAATATGTTCTTATCGATTTTTGAACATGCTAATGTGGGTGGACTAGTAGTGTCTGAACGGTTGAAGGATTGGGACAATAAAACACTCACGAAGAAGAATGTGTATACAGCACAATTTGATTTAGGAATCTTAATGTGGTGAATTCAGAAGCTGGAAGGAAATTTTTAGACGGTTTGAGAGATAAGAGAATTAATATGAACAATGTACTTGGTCATGAATGGTTCAGGTAAATCATGTTTATCTAACAATCCAGTGTTTGAAATTCAATGTACGGAATGTGCGCTAACACAAAATTTGAAAACTCCGCACACACAAATTTTTTTCATATAGAATTTTAAATTGTGTATATTCCGCACATGATTTAAAATTTGAATTTGAAACACTGTAACAATCCATGTATACATTTACAACTTTGCAATGTATTATAAAATTTCACATTCGATTTTTCATATTTTATTTCTTTGAGCTTTAATTTTTCATGAATTATAATAATATTTTGAATATGGTGAAAATGTTTTTACTATTAGTTGAAGAAAACCAAAACCAAAATATATTATTTATTTATATAATATTTACGCTATTAATTAGTTATATACATCTAGACAATTTTTAGAACATTTAAAATTGATAAAAAAAAAAATAAGATATAATTACACTAATTTTGCTTAATGAAAATAAAGAAAAATTAATTATATTAAAGGATACCAAATTTCTAATATTATTATTTTTATTAAATTCACATATGAGTTAAATAAGAAATAACATAATTTTAATTATATTTAATTTAAAATAATCTAACTTTTAATTTTTTATTCTGAAACCTTTTTTAAAAAAAAAATATTAAGAAATAATATAGGATTAAATATTATTATTTTATTTTTTTTTGTATCATGATTAGTAATTAATTAATTCAATTTTGAAATTTCTTGTTCAATGTGTGCATTATTCTCATCATCATCAAATCTAAGATTAAATAAATTAAATATTAGTCAAATTATCAATTATCATATTTTATCATCATTATTTTAATAATGAATTGTTGATTTCATATTAAATTTTACCTTTGTTGTGCTGGAGGTTCTTGACTACTAGAACTACCACCTCCACTTGCTCTTGCTGTAGATTCCTCATCATCCCATTTTGTAAATTCATCACCTTCTTCATGATCACCGATATCAAATATAGCAGATTCATTTCCTTCTCGTAATCGTTCATTTTCTCCTGTATTTTCTGATGGACCTCTATATTTTACCTGATCATATCCAAGATTTTCTGATGCTCGAAGAATATTGATTTCTAAATCCATGTCATCATCTTGTGTTAATTCTTCACTCATCGCAAATGTAAAATGTCAATATATATATATATAAGTTAAGGAAAGTAATTAGTCATAAGAAATTGTAGTAAGAAATTGAATTATAAAATTTTTTTTTTTTAAAAAAAATAAAAGGATATCTCTTATTATTTCGAGTTGGTCTCCAAATTATGAGAATCACACTGAATACTATCAAATATAAAACATTCAACCATCCATCTAATAAGAACCACCTCCATTGCCAATATTTTGCTATCCAATCCATATCTTCACGATGTGTATAATTGAACGTATTGATTAAAAAGAAAATTCCAAGAACGGTCACGGAAAATAATAGAAGTCGATATAGTCTCTTGTACATCAAAGCTTTGACGTTCTGACGACGAATTTCAAGTGTTTGCAAAGTATTTGTAATTGATTGAAGTGTCCATATATAAAATGCGGTCATTGTGAAAGCCAAAGGAAAGATGACCAAGAAAACAAGAGGATTTGTGGTATCTGGATTTATCAGCATTGTTCCTGCGGCATAAATAACGCCAAAAATAAAATGCGCTACTCCTAATGCTCTACATCTATTCATAGTGCTTCCAAGAGTAGGCCTAAATTAATAATAAATAAATAAATAAATAAACAATTAATTAATTAATAATTAATATATTTATAATAATTATTCATAATAATAATAATTTTGTTATTTCTAATAATAATAATCATAATTTAATTATTCATAATAATAATAATAATAATAATAATTAGTGCCTACTTGACTACACCATAACCCATACAAACAATTAACAACATAAAGAACGAAATAGAATTTCTTCCTGCATTGAGAATTGCAACCAAACCAAGAAGGAAATTTGCTAAATAATAAAATAATATAATAAATAATCTTTCTTTAATTTAATTAAATAAGAAAATAAAAAAAAAAAATATATATATATACATACAAGGATAACCATAAATGTTAAAATTCTCCCAATATCCCCAATTGAAAGCCATTTCTAACATGAGAAATAGAATTACACCTGAGATATAATTCTAATTCCAATAATAAGTATAAAAATAATAATGAAAATAAATAAAGAATAAAAAAAAAAAAATATCATAATAAATAAATAAATATAAATATAAATAATATTTATATACCTGAACTTGTAAAATATCACGCCAATGAGCAATACTAAGTGCCATCCAAGCTATACCGATTGCCAAATATACCAATGACAAAAGTCCATAAAACTAATAATTGAATGTATTGAAATTTGGTTAGTCACAAACGAAGAAATAAATATTTATAAAATTTGATAATAACGTATTCATTTAAAACTTACTGGTAACTTGGGATAATCCGCGGCAGGTAACTCTCCATATGGATTACGCCAGTCAATACCCACACCGAATTCGTCGGCACTATCACTAACACTTCGGAGAGCCCCGGCGCAATAATAACCAGTTCTATTAACATAATATATGTGTTCATTTTCGCCAGAGGAATTAAATGTTCCAGTCCAGATGCTTTTCGCTCCTTTCTGCACATCAAATACATTCTATTCATGTCCATGCAATGCATAATTAGATTAAATATTTATTATAATAATTAATTTAATATTTAATTTAATAATTAAAATTAAAATTAAAGAATTCAATAAATATTAACAAATATTTACTTTTCCTTCTCTGATATGAGGTTCAAAATTCTGATAATCGGACCATTCGAATATAATTACTATTGCACTTGCAACAGAACCTTCTAAATATTCAGCTAAAAATAATATATTAAAAATAATATATATATATATATATATATATATTTGAATTTTAATTATCTAAAATGAGGATTCGATTATTTTATTTATTTATTCTTTTACCAGTAATCTTTGGATCTGAACCTCCCGGGATCGCAGATTTCCCAAACATTCCTGAACATCTCAGATCAAATTCTGGATCGTCAGTCTAATTAATAAAGTATATTTAATAAATTAAATAAGAAAAATTCAAAACTTAAAAACTTCAAAAAAAGGTAGAACTTACCAAAACATCTACACTTGCTTTAATACTGGATAACAATGATATCAAGATTACAAAACTAACAAACAACGACCACAGTATTAACCGGGCCATTGATAAATATTTTATAGATTATATAGATTATAGGAATTTTTTTATTATTTAAAGTGAAAATAAAATGTGTCATTGTGTCCTGAACCTAAACAAGGATATTATTTTACTTGTGTAGGAAGTGACCTAACCCCTTGCTCAGTTTA
Organism: Diversispora eburnea; assembly: GCA_910592015.1. NCBI lineage: Eukaryota > Fungi > Glomeromycota > Glomeromycetes > Diversisporales > Diversisporaceae > Diversispora > Diversispora eburnea. The sequence continues at coordinate 3,045 of CAJVPK010001107.1, read as the reverse complement.
AACCCCTGTAGTATTATGTTCATCAATTTTAGTGTTAGCAAACTAAATGAAATATTTTACAGATCAAGGAAAAAAAAAAGCAACACAACATTTTTGTTAAGATATCCTAAAAAATCAAAAATAAATCGTCATTAACATTTTTTGAAAAAATTTCACCATTCTAGATATAGCAAAATTCCAATCAATTTAAAAACAAACTCTTTGCTTGCTCTTCTTAAGTGAAGTTATTTGAAGAATAAGGAGGTGACTGAAATATGTGCAACTTATAAAACCCTCCAGAGAAATATTTTCTCGGAAAAAGAGTTTATATTCTGTGCGACGATCTATGTTCGTTATTACCAAAAAAAAAAAAAAAACAATGGAGACAATGTTTCTCTATGCAAGTAAAATGCTTGGAAATGATTCTACTTGATCCAGTATAAATAACATTCTCGTTACGGACCTTTGATAGTAATCTCAGTATCAAAAATGATACCAAATCTTCTACCAATAATCATTCAATGTTTTTTCGTGCATTTAAAGAAAGATGACGAAGGTGCATCTAATACAATTATCGAGGCAGTTTATTGATTTAATGGTCATTGTTCTTATTCCACCATTATTTTTACTTTAATTGGACAGTATAAATCTATATTGTCAATTAAAAAATATTTTTTCAGTTCAAGACTTTAGGATAACCTTCGAGAAAACTTGTAAATGATCTCTTCACCTTAAAACCAATTCTCAAAAATGTTGATTCTGAATTCAATTACATTTTAACTATAATTATTAGATCTGCAGGTATCACAGATCATCGATTAAAGAAAAAAAAAACCTTCTTCACTATGGCTTCGATACCACGAATAGTACCTTGGACTTCACCACAAGAATATCAGAATGTTTACCAATGGTTATATTCTGATTCTCCAGAATTACGGGAATTAGGTGTTAAACGGGTATTTAATTTTAAATTTTATTAAATTTTTTTTATTAAATAATTATTAGTTTAATAAAAAAAAAAAAAATTTTTTTTTGGAAATCAAAGGTCAAAGCCTGGTCAAGCCGTGGAAAAATTCCTCAATCTATAGTGTTTACAGCTGCATTTGTTGAGGCATCATTAAGAGACGAATTTTCATTCGGAAAAATCAAAGTATCTAATTATGAATTAAGATTATTATATTCCATGGCATTTATTAGGTAATGTTAATAAAATTTCATTATTTAAATGTCTTTTTTTTTTGTTTTTTTTTTTAAAAATAAAATTTTTATAAATATTTCTTTTAGATTTGTTAATGGTATGATAGATCCAAACCAAGGAAAATACGCCAAATCTGTTGCATCTATAGCTCATAAACTTGATATGCCTTCATGGTTCGTTGATTTACGTCATGCTGGAACACATGAACATCTTCCTAGTTTACAGGTTTTACGAAAGGGATGTCAACAGGTAAAAAATAGAAATGCTCTTAAATCAGAAATTACATTATTTCGTGCACATTTTCTGTATATAATTTAATTTAATCAGGCATTGAAATGGCTCGAAGACAAATATTGGACAGCAGAAAAGCCTGTAATTTTAGCACAAATAGATGAAATTCGTTCACTAATAATTGATTATAAAAAATATTCAAAAGGTGAATCTTAATTTATTTATTTATTTATTTATTTTTTAATTGGTATAATTGATGCTATCAAAAAAATTTAATAATAATTTTACCAGATCCTGATTCTAACAAAAAGATATCAACGAATAATGTTTTGAAGAAAATTTCAAATTTAATTACTGTGGAATACATAAGAGATATACTCGTGCCTGTTCTATTGGAAAATGGATATTTGATTCCAAAAGGAAAAAAGTATGACTCAATTGTTTTAATTATTTTAATTATTTTTCACCAAAATAGATCTATTCAAATTTTATAATTATAATAATTATAATAATGATATAATTTTGTTTGACTTTAGAAAACGATCATCAAAATCAAATATAACATTATCAACTAAATTAATAGAAATATGGTTTCCAATGCTGCAAAAATTTGGTTATGAATGGCCTACTTTTTATGATGAGTTAGTTCAGGAAATGTTAGAGAAAATGACATCCAATGATGGTAGATCTTTTTTCTTTTCAAAATTTTTATTATTACAAAAGAATATAATTACTTAGCAATTTTTTTTTCTTGTTTAATAGAAGAAGTCTATATTAATTTTTCTGATCAACTGGAAATTTTTGTATGCGAAGAATTATTATTATTATTATTATTATTATTATTATTATTATTTTGCAATTAAGATTCTCTATTAGATTTGACACATATTTTATTATCTTAATAGCAAAAATCTGAATCATCACAACCTAAAAACATATCTTCAAGTTATCTTTTCACTTTAGGTAAAAAAAATGATGATTATTTTATTTGTTCAAAAAATAAATTATTATTATATTTTTTTTTTTAACCATTTTTTTTTTAAAAAAAAAAAGTTGCCTGGATAAACCATTTCCTAGAAATAAGCTACACTAAAAAAAATAATTCTTTTATTAAGCTTGATCTGGAAAATATTCTTGAATTTTGTTTGAGGAATCCTAATCTTTAGTGAGTTAAATTTTTATCATTCATTTGGCATAATTTACATGATTTTGTAAATATCACAAATAATAAATGATATTTAATGAATTCGATTTTTAGTACAAAAATGATTTTGGAGTTTATGACAAATCACGATGAGGAGTTAAGGGAAAATATTGTGCCATTTATGATTTATATTGATAAGATGGATTTTTCTAAAAATGTGAGATTTTAAAAACTTTCTTAAAGTATTTTTATAATATTTATCCTGTTGTAATATAATACTTTATATTTCTTTCAGAACCAAAGTAATTTAAAAGAGATCCCAAGATTTACTGATGAAGATATGGAAAAGGAAATTTGGAGCTTGAGGAAAGAATTTAATAAGACATTTGATCTGAAAAAGGTTTTTTTTTTTTTTTTTTTTTTTTTTTTTTTTTTTAAAAAAAAAAAAAAAGAAGTATTATTATTATAAATAATATTTTTAAAATTTTTTTGA
>CAJVPK010001106.1:0-15533 GCA_910592015.1 Diversispora eburnea | reverse complement strand
AAAAGAAATTATTAAATTGTTACTATTTGTTATATGAACTAATATTCATTAATTAAATTTTAAATATTATTTTAAGGGTTATTATTAATTATTACAAGTGTTTTTAATATTATATTATCATGATATTTTCATTCTGTAACAGTTTCCCCTCACTTAAACAAAATGTCCTCATTTTGATATATAGTTATTTCCCAACTTTGTATATTCACATTTTTAATTTTTCATATTTTAGTAATCATCCCTAAATTATCAAATTCAGCATCTTCTATTTCATCCATGTGTATTCTTATTACTGCAGTGGTTTTTATCCCTTTCTTCAGGTATTTATTTTCAATTTGACTCCTCAATATATGTAATTCTTCTATATGACATATAAATATGTCACTGTTTGTTGTTTCGGTCATTATTTTAGTGTTACTCTTTTTTTCTCCATATATAATAAATCCTATTGTATTAGGTCTAGAAGATAATAATCTTTTCATTTCATTTACTACACTATTTTCTAATCTTTTTGTCATTTTACATTGCGTTATCTATTGTAATGTTTGATTATGTATTACTATTTCTTCAAATAAATCTACTCCTCCATCTCCTATAATTTTTCTTAGTTTTATCTTCTCTTCATTTTTTTTTAAAAAGTGAGCTTTTGTTATTATTGTTATCATATTCTGAGCTTTCAATATTTATACTGCTTTCTCTTCCAAGCTGTTTCCTTTAATTCTATTGTTCTAAATTTTAAATATTTTTTTGTTCAGGTTTTAGTTACTTTTACTGCATCCCGGTTAGTAATCTCTTCTTCTATTTTTCTCTATTTTTAAGGTGGTATTTTATTTGTAGTATCCTCTAATTCAGGAATATATTTTCTTTTCATTAATAATATTGGTTATAAAACTATTAATTTTTTCTTTTGGAATAAGGGTTTCTTTAGTGATTACTTTTATATTCGAATAAATTTTAATAGCATTTTCTCGATATATTTCTGCTAAAGTTTAAAAATATTTTATATCTTCTTCTCCAGGTCTCCTTCTAAATCTCAGTCTTTTTATAGTTTCTTCAATTGGAATGTTCCACAAAATTATTAATGCTTCTCTTAATAATCATTCCCATTGTTTATAATTTTTACAAATTTCCTCTTTATCCTCTTCTTCAAAATATCTTTCCTTTCTCATTGTTTTCATGAAGAATTTTATTGACATTAAGTTTTGATCCATCAATATTACATCTGATTTTTCTTTATGTGTCATGCAAATATAAATTTGAGTCATCCAATTATTTCTTATCCATTTTTCCCATTCTATAGTTTCTTTTTGGAATTGTTTTCTATCTAATTTCTGCTTTATAAATTTTTTCAGGTTTTTTTCATATTTCTTTAATCCTCTAAAAGAGTCTTTAGTAATAAAGAATTCATTTAATACTTTTACTTTCAATCCTTTTCTTTCTAAGTATTCTTTACACTTTTTTACTAAAGTAGTTTTTCCTACTTCACATGTTCCATCAATTCCTATTATTGAAATTTCTACTTGTTGTTTCTTAGTCAATATATCTTGAACTGATTGAATAATGGATTCCTTTAATACTGATTTAATATCTCTTAACTCCCAGTCTGTCATTTCCCATGGTTCCATTAGTTTTGATATTTCATTTGTAATTGTTTTGAAACAATGAACTATTCTCCATTCATTTTCTTTTTGGTAATGTTCTATACTCCAATATTTAGGTTATTCATTTCAATTTTTATTCCAGTTTCTTTAGGTATTTCTCTCTGAGCTACATGTCATTTTGATAAATCTGTTTCTTTAATATGTCCTCCAGATATTTGTTAATGTCCATAAAATTCTTTTGTATAATTTTTCCTTTTACTAATTTAGATCTTCTAGGAGTTAGGTTCGTATAAGATTGTTATAGTATATTTAATTATTTTTAACTTATTAATTATTGCCATAATTGTTTTTCTGTTTCTTGATCAAGTGAGATATCCAAGGTTTTTATAAATTTTTCAAGACTTTTATCATATGCATTGTTATTTAACGTGGTATTAATCTTTAATTAGTATTTATTTTAGCTCTTCAGCATACAAGTTATTATTAATTATTTTATCAAATGTTTCCATTATTTCATTAAATTCTTTATTATTAATTGTTACTTCTTTTTTCCTATTTTTCTCCAGCCTTTCATATTCTTCAAATATTCTTTTAAATCTTCATTTAATTTTCTACTAATTTTTTTTTTTATTTTCATATATTGTTTTATAATATCAAATTATACTTGTTGTGTAGTATTCATAGTGTCCTTCCAATTCTTTGCATCCTTGATAATGAAATAATGAAGTTTCTTTTTTTCAAGTTAATTTTTCAGTTACTTTATATTTATCAATTTGTTGAACAAGAATTTCTACTTTCTTTTTTTTTAAAGATAATTCTTCCCACAATTTTTGTTATTTTTCTTGTTTATTTTTTATTTGTTTTTCAAGATCTTTGTTAATTTCTTTTATCTGTTCCAGTTGTTATGTTAGTTCTTCATTTTCTCTTTTAATTTGTTATTGGAATTTAATTTCTTCTGTCTCTTTATTTTCTATTTTACATTCTTCTTCCAAGAAGGTTATCTCATATTCTTTTTAAATTCTATAATATTAATTGCTAATTTGTCCCAGTACTCATTATCAATTATTCCTAATTCATCCTTATATTTTGAATATTTGGTATATTTATCAAAGGTATATTGTTTATGTTTTCAACAGTATAAGTGTTCACAATGCATATATTCTGCATAGTACATGCATTGTTCTTCCCAGAATACTCTAGGTCCACACTTACAAAGATTTGTTTTGTGTTTATATTCTACACAATATCTACTCATTGTTCTATAGCAGGTACATATTGAGTATTCAATTTCTACTTCATCATATTCACTGTCCCATAAGGACAACATTTTCAGTCATGAATCATAGTTAGGTTAACATTAAATATATGTATTTCTTCATCTTTCAGTTTCTTATAATCAAAATATTAATACATTGATGTATAATATTTACTTCACGCTGCTTCTTTATGTTCTCTCCAATTGAGATATTTGGTCTTCCTTTTTTTATCAAAATTTGCTTTTCTCATAATTTCTTCTTCTTAGTCCTTATCCAGTCGATTTCTTCTTTACTTGATTCTCCTTTTTGATTATAATTACTTCTTCCTAGGTTATAGGTTGGTCCATCGATATAAACATTCTTTTTTATTTCAGGAAGGTTTGTTTTTGTTCTCTTTACTATCATTGGTTCAGCACTTTGTGTTCTCTCTCTTTTTTCTATTTAAGATCTCCTTAATTTATACAATTCTTCTCTTTCAGGGGTATGTTCTTTACCTTTCCTTTGACATCCTCTACATCTTTTGTACTATTGGTTGTTAATATTAAAAGGTAAAAGGTCTCTTAATTTAATTGCTCTTTTACAAAAGTGACAATGGATATCCATCCTCCAATTAGGATTTCTTTCTTTCTTCTGTCTCAAAGACATTTCGTATATAGGTATTCTCTTACATCCACATTCTTTTAAGTAGTTTCTTCTATAACTTGAATTGTCACAATACATATCAACATTAGTTGTTTGAAAATATTGAGTTAATCTTTCTTCACATCTGTTGCAAAGTTCAGAAGTATACCATCCTAAGTTATAGTTTGAGGATTCTAATCTCCTTTTGTAATTCATGGTTTTTGTTCTTTAATTTTAAGGTTTCTTTTGATAAGAATTTATTCAGATTTTTTAATTTATTATTTTCTAAATGGGTTTTTCTAAAGATTTGATTTTTGTTTTCAGGTTTTTTGTTTTTCAGGAATTTTTTTATTGAAGATAAGTTTTTCATCTTGGTCAAATTCTCATCCATTTTATAATTCTCCTTTTGTTTATCTTGATATTCTTGTATTACAAATTATTACTATTTGTTTTGATCAACTATTCTTTACCATCCCTTATCTTTATTTATTGTTTGTTACTTTAATTAATTTATTTTCACCATGTATTTTTATCTTTTTCCTTTTATGTTTACTAAATTCTTATCAATGTTTCCCATGATTCTCTACTCCCAAATAATTTTAATCTATTAGAATATATTGGTTCTTTTAAATTTTCAAATTCGTTTGATAAGATATAACTTTCTTTATTTAATCTTTTCTCAACTGTGAATGGTCCTTTCCATTTCTTATCAAGTTTGTCTGACCACTGTTTATCTAATCTTGAGTCATACAATAATACTTTATCTCCTTTCTGATAATAAATTTCCTTTTTCATTTTCTTATCTTTATGTTGTTTTTGTGATTTTTCTTGAGATAATTTGTTTAGTTCTCTGGCTTTTTGTTGATATTGTGATAACATTTCTTCTATTTCATATATCCTTTTTAATATTAAGTCTTCTAGACTTATTTCTTCATTATCTTTTCCCTTGTCTTTTGATTCCAGAGGTAATACAGAGTTACGTCCATAATTTATATAGAATGGAGTATATTTAGTTATACTATATTTGACTGTTCTGTAAACAAATAATACAGAAGGTATGTGTAAATCCTAATTAAATATATCATTTATTTTTGCTAATATGGTTGTTATATTCTATTAAATCTTTCTACTAATCCATTTGTTTGAGGATAATAAAGTGATGATAATTTATATTGAATTTCAAATTTGTCACACAATTCTTTTATTATCTTATTTTTAAAATGACTTCTTTGATCTGTTAATATTATCTTTGGTACTCCATATCTACAAATTATTTTTTCAAATATAAAATTGACTACATTTTCAGCAGTTGCTTTATCTAGTGCTCTTACGTCTACCCATTTAGTGAGATATTCAATTGCTACTACCATATATTTGTTTTTGTTTCTCATTTCTGGTAATGGTCCTACTATATCTATTCCTATTCTTTCAAATGGTTGTATTACTTCTATTGAATGTAATAGTTCATTTCTTTCAAGTTTTTCAAACTTTTGACAAGTGTTACATATTCTGATATATTCTTTAATATCATCATACATTTGATTTCAATAATATTTTTCTTTTATTTTGTTATATGTTGTTTCTATTCCTAAATATCCTGTTATAAGTTGGTTATGTATCATTTTCATTAATGTTTTAAATTCTGATCATTTTAATATTTTTAGTGGTTCATGATTCCATTTTCTTGACTTTTTGTATAACTGTTCATTAATGATTTGATAATACTTTGCTTTGTTGATTAGTTGTTGTTTCTCCTTATTCCTTAAGTTTTCATTGATTCTTTTCTCTTTTAAGTACAGGATTATTTGTTGATATAATTCTTCATCCATTTATAATCTTGATAAAATATCTGTATTCATGTTTATCTTTTCAGGTCTATATTTTATTTCAAAATCAAAAGATAAAACTTTTACTATCCATTTTGCTATTTTGCTTTCTGTCTCCTTTATATTGTTTTTCTTCAGATATTGTGTTGCTATATGATCTGTCAATAATACAAAGTGTTTATATCTCAAATAATAATGAAATTTTTCTATTGTCCATACTGCTGCATTCAGTTCTAATTCTGTTGAATTGTAATTTTTCTTGGGTCCTCTTATACTTTGACTTATATATAATACCATATATTCTTTTCTTTCATCATCTATTTGTACTAATACTACTCCAAATCCTTTTGCAGATCTATCTGTCATTAAATAGAATGTTCTATTGAAATCTGGATGTTTTAATATTGGTACTGTTATTAAAACTTGTTTTAATGTTTTAAATACTTCTTCTTATTTTCCAGTTCAAATAAAGGATTCATTTTTCTTAACTAATTGATTCATTGGTCTAGCTATTTGTACAAAGTTTTTAATAAATTTCCTATAGTATAAGGCAAGTTCTAAGAAATTTCTAATTTTGATTACAGTTGTAGATCTTGAAACGTCTTTTACTTTTTCTATTTTTTTTGAGATCTGGTTTTATTTCATCCTTTCTTACTACATGTTCTAAAAATGTAAGTTCTATTTCTAGAAATTCACATTTACTTGGTTTTATTTTCAATCCTACTACTTTAATTCTTTAAAATACTTCTTCCAGTTTTTCTAAATGTTCTTCAAATATTTTTGAATAAATTATTATATCATCTAGATATACCATTACTCTATTATTTATCATTCCATTTAATACTGTTGTTCATTAATCTTTGAAAAGTGGCTAGTACATTAGTTAATCTAAAATGCATTATTGTGAATTCATATATTCCTTGTTTTGTAACAAATGCTATCTTTTGTTGATCCTTTGGTTCTATTTCTACTTGCCAATAACCACTTGCTAAATCCAGAGTAGTAAACCATTGTGCTTCACCTAAAGTTCCTAACATATCATCTATTTGTAGTATAGGGTAAACATCTTTTTTAGTCACATTGTTTAATTTTCTGTAGTCTATACAAAATTTAAGTTTTTCATCCTTTTTCTTTACTAATACTACTGGTGAAGTTCAAGGGCTATATGATTTCTTTATAATTCTATCTTTTAATAATTGTTGTATCTCTTCCTTAATATATTTTTAATTTGCAGGATTTGTCCTATAATATTATTATCTAATTGATTTAACATTTTTTTTTATTTCTATCTCATGTCTAATAATATTAATTCTTCCTAATTGATGTATTTCTTCTGCAAATATTTCTTCATATTGTTTTATTAATTTATTGAAATCTTCTTTTTGTTCTTGTTTTAATTCTCCTACTTTGAATCCTTCAGGTTTTACAATATATCTATCTGATGATGATTCTCTTATTTCTAATTTTTCTTCTAAGTCACTTTCTTCATCATCTAGCCTATCCGAGTATAGTCAATCCTATTTTAGTTTATGATTTTTCTGAAAAAGAACTTGTTCTTCCTCATCATCACTTTCATAATCATCATCACTTTTATAATTATCTTCTGCTTATTTGTATGTTACTGTAATCTTGATACTTTGATTTCTCCAATTAAGAGTTAATTCTTAATTCTTCAAGTCATAACTAACTCCTGCTTTCATCATTCAATCATTTTCTAATAATATATGATATGCTTCAGTTTTCATTACTTCCACATTAATTGATATTGCCTTTCCTTCAATTTCAATAGGGAAATCTCTAATTCTTCCTAAAGATTTATTCTTTTCTCCATTCGCTAATATAATTTTACAATTGGTTGCTTCTTCTATATTATATTGTAATTGTTTCATGGTGTTTTCTGAAATTATACTAGTGGCTACTTCACTATCAATAGTAGTTGATACTCTAAATCCACTCACTATTACTTCACATTCCAAGGTGGTTGTTTTTGTATTATTATTTTGACTTGCTAATTTTATAACAATTTCTTTTGAAGTTCTTAATACTTCTTTCAATTTCTTCCTTTCTTAGGAACTGATTTTTAATAATTGTGATAATGTAATTTCTAATTTTTGTTCTTGCAATTTTTTTATTAAATTAAATTCAGATCCTTTTAATAATTCTGATTGTTTCCTTTCTTTAAATAGCTTTTCAGGAGATTTTATTATTTTCTTTTTATTTGGTATCCATTCCATTGATTTTGGTTCAAAGTTTTTGTTCTCTTTCTTCTTCTTTTTTGGATTAGTTCTATAATAATAAATTAATTCTGGTTCTGCAGGTTCTTTTCTCTTTAAATTTCCAAAACTATCAAACAGTGTCATAATTTCTTCTGTTTCCTTATCAGTATTATATTCATCCACTTTTTTAATACTTATAAAATTGATAAAGGTATGATTCTGGATATTATTATTTTGATTTTGATTCCTGTTATTGTATTTATTTCTGTTATTGTATTGATTATTATTACTTCTTCCATTTTCATTTTGATTTGTTCTATTTTCTTGTTAATTATTATTATTCATATTATTGTTTTGATAATTATTTCTATTAAAATTATTATTATTTCTATTGTTGTATCCATAATTATCATTGTAATTTCTCCTTAAGTTTCAGCAGTCCTTTTTAAAGTAATTCTTCTTCTCACAATTGTAGCATTCGATACCATTATTTTGAGATCTTTCAATCTTTGTTATTTTAATTTTCAATTCTTCAAATTATTTTACTAATTGTTCTATAGGATCTTCTTTTGGTTCTTTTTTCTTTTTAGTAATTTTCTTTACAGGTATTTCTTCATCACTAGAAGATTCTTCTTCAAAAACTACTTTCTTCTTCTTCTTATTAATTCTTCTTTTATATTTTACTTCATCTCTTGGTTCTATTTCTTCTTTCAAATCTTCAGCTGCTTCATATTTTTGAATTAAATTAACTATTCCTTTTACACTATTAAGTTTATGTAAGCTTACTATTGGAAGTAATCCTTTTCTTAATTCTCTGGTAAAATAAAACATCTTTTGTTCTTCTCCTATTTCTTCTAATTTTTTTACAATCTTTTTAAATCTTACATGATATCTTTCGACTACTTTTCCAAGTTTTTGTTTAATTTTTCTAATTAATTTCTCTATTTATTTTTCTATCTTTGATTATAGAATATTTTTCTGAAGGAGGTTTTTAATTCTTCCAGAGTAGGATATTGGTTGTTCTTTTCTCCTCTTATATATGTTTCTTGATACCATTCTTCAGCTCCTTCTTCTAAAAATCCATACAGTTTTTCTCTTGTTCTATTATTATCCCATTGATTAATAATTGCTACTTTATCAAATTCTTTCAACCATTCTTCAGGATCTTGAGTTTTATCTCCAGTAAATCTTTGAAGTTTAAATAATAAAAGATCCATTTTTGTAGTATTATTTTCTAGTTCTTCTTGTTTTCTATTTCCTAGTTTTTCTTGTTTTCTATCTTCTTCTCCTCCACTTGAATTGTTATCTTCAAAGTCAAATATATTATATTATTTCTGATTATTTTCTTTTACTAGATCATCCAAATTTTATAATTCTATTTCATCTTCTTTTTCTGTTATTATTTTTAACTGCTGTTTGAAACTATTACTTCTTGATCTTATTACTTTCCTTAATCCTTCAGTTATTTCTTCTTGAATACTTATTATTTCTTTTTTTAATTCTTCAAATTCTTTTTCACTTATTTCTAAACTTTGATATGATTCTACAGGGAAGTTTTCTCTAGTTGTTTCGTAACTTGAATTAACAGAAAAAGATATTGGTAAAGTGATTTGAAAACTTTCTCTTTTCTGTATATTCCAATTAATATTTTTTAATTCCTGATTGATATTTAGATGTGATATTTCTTTTCTGTATAATTGGTATTTCTTTCTGTATGCCAGTTTTTATTATTTTTATTTTTGTTTTTAACTTTTTTAAAAAATACTTTGTCATTTTGCTATCCCTTTTATAAGTTTTTCTCAGTTGATCTTTTATGATCCTTTAAAATTTTCTTATTTGTTACATTCTTATGAAGGTAGCTAATCTTCTGATGTGAACTAATTTTAGAATATCCTTAGGTTGAGTACACTGTGTCACATACTATTAGGTATTAATAGTAGCAGTTCACCTTCCCAATAGCCATGTACTATAACTTTTCAGAATATTGACAGCATTCTTCCTTAATTATTTTCAGGTACAAGGTGATCAAGCTCAATTTATCTATACTAATAACTACTTCGTTAGAAGTTTTGTACTTGATTCCTAATTAGAGGTATAAGTACTTGAAGTCCAATCAGAAATTTTGCACTTAGCGGCTTCTTAATAATTTCTACATTTAATTTAATGTTTCTTGATAGTGGTAACAGAGTGAATTCTGAAAACTTGTCAGTTTCAACAATTTCAATATTTATTGTCAATCTCTTTTTCCATTTCAATTTGACAGAGTTTTTCTTGTGTTCACAACATTTATTCTAGTATTATTATCTCAATCAGTAATATATTTTCTATAGTTTCATTTATTCTTTTCAATAGTTTTGTCAACTTATCTTCTACATTTGTTCTCCTCATAATAATTAAGATTTCTTTCTACTAAAAGGTATTAAATTGTCACTGGTGGTTTCTGGTTTCCTCAAGAACAACCTAATAGAGTAACTTAATAGTTTTTTTAAGAAGTTTATAGTCCTTTCCCAAAGGTAAGACTGTTGTTTCATCATTTTAGAAGGTATTACTGATTCAATTGTTTTAGAAAGGGAATCAGACCTTTCATCAAATTTATTTTAATATCTTTTCAAGTTTATCATCATCTTTAATATTAATATTTATCCATTAATCATCTTTTAATTTTATCAACTTTAAATATTATATCCAATTATCCAGGTTAATTGTTATTACAATTTTAGGATTTATTATAATAGTTTATAATTAATTTTATCAACTCAAGAATAATAATATTATACAATTATACAACCAAGTATTTAATCCCATAATATCTATTATTCCTTTGTTAACTATATGTTTATATCATTTAATATATATTTTATTTAATATTTTCAATATTTATTATTTTATTAATTCGACTGCAAGGTAATTTTTACAAGTATTTATCTTGAAGTTACAAATTATAAAATTAAATTTATCAATTTCAAATAAGTTACAAATTATCAAAATTTAAAATTATAAGATTATAAACTAAAAAGGGATAAGATAATTTCAGTCCCTTTTTATATCTAAATCTAGTGATCTTCATTACTGTGCCATTACTGTACCTACTGTGCCTTACTGTACACTATTATTTTTGATTACCATTTTTTTTATATTATTTACTAAATATTTTTGCTACTAATTAATACTATGTGTTAATAAATATTATTAAATAATGTTAAGTGATGATAATTAATATTATGAATTGATAGTTATGGTTGTGTAACTAAATATCATGTGAACACATGATCTTGTACTACTATTTCGTAACTAATTAATAATATTTACTAAAAGAAATTATTAAATTGTTACTATTTGTTATATGAACTAATATTCATTAATTAAATTTTAAATATTATTTTAAGGATTATTATTAATTATTGCAGGTGTTTTTAATATTATATTATCATGATATTTTCATTCTGTAACAATATACGTAAAGGTAGTATAATAATAATACTTACCTTCTCTTCTCTCCTAAGTTTATGATGAACTTATATAAAAGTAATATAATTCTTTAATAATAATATACTTACCTTCTCTCCTTAGAATTAGATTTGTAGGTTTTCTTTTTATTTTATTTTTTATAGTATACTTACCTTCTTTCCTATTCCCAGATTTATAACAAGCATATCTTTTCTTTTGTATTAATATTATTTGTACTTTTGTTTATTAATTCATATATTTGTACTTCCATCTATTAATTTATAGATGTTAATTGATAATTGATTTTTTTTTTTAATTATTTTTTTAAAATAAGTGATATTAATGAAACTGAAGAAATAATTAGTAACAGTCAATATAATCCTATTGAACCTGATATTGGTGATGATAATACTGGTCCTATGTCAATATCAATTAGTAAAGAAAACTTCAATTTATTTACAAATACTATAAATAATAATAGTACAAATAATAATAATAATAATAATAAAAGAAAATCAAGATGAACTTATATAAAAAATAGTTGGATATGGTATTATTTCAAAACTTCAGAAGATAATATATTCAATATATGTAATGTTACAATAGATAAGACAACTGATGATAATATAAATTATGGAAGTCATTTTGTGAATGATAGTTCAACTAGGGATGGGAGGCGCAATACGAATTGAGTCAGGAATTTAGCCAGATTTAATTTAGTCAATTGAGTCCAGGAATTAGCCTTGGCGCAATTGGACGCAATGGCTAAATTCTGATGCAAAAGCTAAATACTGGTGTAATTCTAATTAACTGGTGCAAAGGCTAAATGCTAGTGCAATTTTAATTGATTGGTGTAAAGATTAAATGTTAATGTAATTTTAATTGGCTGATATAAAGATTAAATTTTAGTGTAATTTTGATTTGTTAGTATAAAGGTTAAATGTTAATGTAATTTTGATTAATAATATAATTGTAAAATTTATTGAATAATTGTTTTTATTTATATATAATTTTAAATTGATTTTTATTATAAGGAATGATTTTTATTATTATACAGTGGATGTCAGTTGAAACCATCAACTTTTAATACCTTTCTAAAAAAGGTTAAAACTTGTGCTACAAGTGTATTACAAAAAAATCCTTCAGTAAAATTGTTAACCAAATGTCAATTTACATTTTTACCGAGGGGATTATCATTTTTTTGCCCCTAGCACAAATTGAAATAGATCAAAGTCCAATATATTTATATATGATTTATAAAA
Source organism: Diversispora eburnea (assembly GCA_910592015.1). Lineage (NCBI taxonomy): Eukaryota > Fungi > Glomeromycota > Glomeromycetes > Diversisporales > Diversisporaceae > Diversispora > Diversispora eburnea. The sequence continues at coordinate 3,304 of CAJVPK010001106.1, read as the reverse complement.
ATTGGCCATGATTTTTTTACTAAAATTATGCCTCGTGTCAGAAAAAAAGTGAAATCATCTCGTAAGAATATTAAAATAGCAAATAGAGCACGTCTTTTTCAATCAAAAACTGTTTCCACTTCTGAAATAATTAATTTAAATACTTTCTTAGAGGAAGAACCTGAATCTGATCTTGACAATGAAATTTTTAGTTTTGGTGCATCAGATTTAAATGACGAAAATATTGCACTTGAACTTTTTAACAAACTTTTTATTAATGAAAATCAGTTAATTCAAAAAAAGAGAGTTTATTATACTGGACTTTCCTCACGTACAAATAGAAGAAAAAATCAAAAACTTCGTGAAGCAGCTGTTGGAACAGCACAAATTTCTAAATTTTTTATTTTATGTAATCAACAAGAAACAAATTCTTCTTTATTAATTCAAAATGAACAATCTAACAAAAATAATGAAGAAATCTTGAATACATCAATACAAAATGATAATAATGAAGATAAAATTGAGAATGCAATTAAATTTATTGAAAATATTCTTTTAGAGAATATTTCCAATAGTCAAAAAGTACGTTATTACTTAGTAATTTCTTATTTTCGTTTATTATTATCAGGAGAAAAAAAAATAAATGTAAGTTTAGCGGTTGCCAGAATTCATAAAGGAGATCAATATCATGCACGTTGTATTCGGAAATGGGCAAAAATATGTTTAGAAGGTAATTAGTTTATTAATAATCTTAAATTTAAATTAATTAAAAAATTTATTGTAAGTTTAAAATTAATTTAATAATTTATTTAAATAGGTAAACATATTCCAATTAATAAAGGAAAATTTTCATCACGAAGCTTACTTAATGATGAGCTTATCTCATTCCGTATTTCTTCTTATCTCTGGACCAATAAATTTCAAATTAATCCTTTAATGGTAAAACAATATTTTGAAGAAAAAATACTTCCTGAATTAAATATTGAAAAACAGCAAACAATTTCAATCAGTACAGCATATAGATGGATGCATAAAATAGATTTTTGACACACTTGTTATCGAAAAGGAACTTATATTGATGGCCATAATCGTCAAGATGTGATAGTTTATCGTGAAAAGTTTTTGGAAATGGTTCAATATTATGAACAATTTATGTCTCAATGGTTAGATAAAGAATACAAAATAAGAACATATCCTCAATTAAATCCTGGAGAAAAAAAATATGTTTGGATCACACATGATGAATCTACATTCTATTCTTATGATAGACCTCGTACAGTATGGGGATCAGAAGGAGAATATTAATTACGAAAAAAAGGTCAAGGACAAGGTATCCATGTTTCAGATTTTTTAACGGAACACGAAATAGCAAGAGTTACCATGATATTGGGTGCAAATTGTGATGGATACTGGAATGGAGAAAAATTAGTTGCACAATTACGTTGCGCAATTAATATTTTTGAATGAACACATCCAAATTGTATTGAAATATGGGTATTTGATAATGTTACTTTACATACTGCCTTTACAGCTGATGTTTTGGTAGCAAGTAAAATGAATAAGGGACCAGGAGGTATACAACCAATTATGCGTGATATATTTTGAAATGGACAAAGACAATCAATGATAATAGAAAATGATTTTTTTATTATTAACTCAAAAACAAGACAACAAGTTAATTTACGTGGAAAACCTAAAGGTATAGAATGGATTTTGAAAGAAAGAAATTTATGAAAAAATAATATGGTATTAGATTGTCAAGCTTGTTTAAAAAAAGAACCGGATCCCAATATTATTGATTGTTGTGCTCGTCGGTTACTTGCTAATCAACAAGATTTTCTTGTACAAAAAGGACTAATTCAGCAAGAAATTGAATCTCGAAACCATAAGGTAATTTTTAATTATTTATTAAATTTTATTTTATTTTTTTAATTAAAAAATTTAATATAATTTAGGTTATTTTCTATCCAAAGTTTCATCTGGAATTTAATTATATCGAATTATACTGGAGTGCAGCTAAAAGATACATCCAAAATAATTGTGAATATATATTACAGTCACTAAAAAAAAATTTACCTTTAGCATTTGAATCTGTTTCTATTGAAACAATCTGTTCTTATACATGATTATCTTGACGTTGGATGGATGCATACAGACATCAATTAATAGGAAAAGCAGCAGAATATACTGTAAAAAATAATAAATCACATAGAAGAATTAATGAAGATGTAATGAATCGAGTTAACGTTTTATTAAATTGAATAAAATAATTTTCGGCATTTTTTTTTTCTAAGATCTCTGAATATGATTAGCTGTTTTTGCATTTACGTCATTCTTTTTATTACCTGTAAAATTGGTTACCATCTTAGGGGGTTGATGATTTCGACTAACATCCACTATATTTTTGTAATAAGAAAAGGTGTTTTATTTTGAGAAGGAATTGAGAGAGAGAAAGAGAGAATGAGAATTTTAAAAATTATAGTGAAATTTTAATAGTTATGTTGATTTAAAATTTAGTTGACACAATTAAATTAAACTTAAATTTAGCTGGCGCAATTAAATTGAACTGAAATTTAGCTGACGCAATTAATTGAGCCAGAATTTAGTCAGAACGAAATCATTTAGCCAGGATGCAATTAATTGAGCCAGCTTGATATTAATTGAGCTGACCATCTCTAGGTTCAACTGACAATATGGAAAATCATCTTCGTTGTAAACATGATTTATCAAAAGAAAAAAAACAAAAGGAAAAGTAAAAATATTATATTATTATTATAATTATTAAATTAAATGATTAAACTAATCTAAGATATTATAATTTTAAGTTCAAGGTGATTTTACTCAACAAACTTTATATCAAGTAATAAAAGTAAATATTAAATCTCATAAAGAATCAAAAAACAATAAAATTTGATAAGCTATTATTAAATAGATAGTTATAAATAATTTATTACTTAATTTTTTTTAAGAACAGGGATACAAGAAAATGATGTCAACTGTGAATTCAACTTTTCAAATTTCATCAAATAAAAGAATGAAAAGATAATTACTGAAGGATACCAGGATGCAGTACAAGAATTAAAAAAATTAATTACCAATACTTGTGAAATAACTTCTTTAACAACTGATCTTTAGATAGCAAAAAGTAAACATGAATATATTGATATTATACTTGCACGCAAAATTATTTTGAGGCCCCGAAATTACAATTTTGGAGAAAAAAGTCGAAATAGTTTTTCATAGAAGATGAAATTATTTTACTTAAAACCCGAAATTTTTTGATCACCCAGATTTATTCTTTGATTAAAGATACATATAACTAGGT
>CAJVPK010001105.1:0-15542 GCA_910592015.1 Diversispora eburnea | reverse complement strand
ATTTTCAAAGACAAAAAAGATTATCATGGTGATCAAAATCATCATTTAATACCACGTGCAATTTGTGTTTAAATTGGCCGGTGGCACTAATTTAATTCCGGCTATCAAATTTCCAAAGACTTTTGTAACACACTGTACCTTTAATTTTTCCGTGCCAAAAAAAAATAAAGAATTCTGATATCGTAACTATCAACCTTGACATTAATAATTATATATGCAATATTATATTGTTTTCATTGAAACAATTACTTTAAATTTTATTTTTTTTGTATATAGCGAGGTACTTCTCAAAATGATCCTTTTTAAATAAAAAAATAAATACAAGTATAAAATAAATTCAATAGTATCTTTTTTTTTCTCCTAAGAATTTAATAACTTATATTTCAACTCGCTAACTTCTTTGACCACGGAAGATGTTTTATTTATTAAAGAACTTAATAACATTTGCTCGCTTCCATTTACTAATTGCTTGACTGATGGGAGAGTATCAACCTGAATTCGGGGATTGCGTAGGGTGGCATCTCATTATATACAGTCGGGTCTCTCTATAATCACACCACACTTATTATAATCCCATCTTTATATAATCATACTTTTCGTGAGAACCAATGCCATATAAAAAAATCGCCATATCTCCAAATTTAATGTAAACGTGAGCTTATCTAGATTATCCGGCATCATTTGATTATATGTTTCTTTTTCAAAATGTGTGAAGCACTTGCATTTGTTATTCCTATAATCGAGAAATTGGTTTGTCGAGAGAAACAATTGAAAATGAATGAAAATAGGGGCTTTGATCTTTAACTCCCACGAGGTAAACTCTCATTTAATCATTTTTTTTCATTTATTCATTTCATTTTATGATTAATCTTTTTTTTCTTAATTCTATTAGAGAATTAACACAACAGATATATGCCTTCATAATTCCAATGTGACTTTACTAAAAAATTTACTTATAACTGAAAGTAATACTTCTGTTCATGAATATATTAAATAATTTAAAGATTTAGGACCAGATATATTAATTGGAACTCCTGGAAGATTACACGAATTAATTGTTGGTCGAGGAAATGATAAAAGTCTGGTGAATACCAAGGCATTGGGAATTTTGGTTTTAGATGAAGCTGATAGATTATTGGATATGAGTTTTTCACAAAAATCAAATAATATCATAGCTCATTTACCTAAAATTAAGAAATCCAATAAAATTGGTAGTCAAAATATAGAATATTATACCCAAAAATGAATAACGTACTCCTGAATATTTTTCTTTTTTTTTTTTTTTTTTTGATAAAAAAAAAAATCGATTACAATATTCTATGCGGGCTGTAGTATGCATATATATTAATTATATATTAATTTTATCAACTTCTTCAATTCATCAATTTTCTTAATGCATGATTCTTGGTTTTTCTTTATTTTTAATATATATATATAATAAAAATGCCATAACACAAGTTTCTTGTTCCCATAAATAGTAGTGACGTCACAAATCAGGTTACTATGTAAGAAATTCACATGATTTACTATTTAAGGAATGAGAAAAGGGAAGAGACGTGACGAATCCCTCCTTGAGGATTGGTAGACTTTAATCAAAGAAACTACTTTTGTGTACGAAGAAACCAGTTACTAAATTTATTTGTGTATACGCCATGCCAAATGTTTTTTCAAATGTCAAACCCACCAGCAAGAATGAACAAGTGTTACATTTGGCATCACAAATATATCCTTTCACTAATTACTTGTGCGCTAAGTGAACCGTCTCGTTGTTATTTAACTAACTAACTCAGGTATTAGCAAAGTCCCCTCACACCAGTGGTCTCACTTCCACTGACAAAGAATAAAATAAAAAAAAAAAACAAAAACAAAAAACAAAAACAAACAAAAAACACAAAAAATAAATCAAATATCTACATATATATAACTGCTCGGGTGACATCACAAAGGTTTTTTTTGATAACTAAAAAATATACTTACATTTTTTTTTCTGAATTCAAATATACTTACACCTGAAGACTCTAAGACTCTACATTTTCCCTTCCAAAAAATCTTTTCACCCTTGGAATAAAAATTATTAATTAGTATTTCAACTATTTCAATAAATATATTAAAAGCTAAAAGTACTACTGAGAAAATAGCCATTAACTTACGGTTGTAATCCTTAGTTTGGAAGTTTTGGACTGTTAACTGACTCTTGGTAATCTAACTAGTGTGCAGCAACAATGACTCACGTCCAAAAGCGAATCAGGTTTATAAAATATTTCATTTTTAGTCAACTTTGTTTTATGAAAGGATACAAACGAAGAAAAAAATAAATCGGATATAAAAATAAATAAGATCTATGAAAGGATATACAAAAATAATAAACATCATGTTGTGCAGATCGACATCTCGCTTTTGCAAATCTTTTTCACCGCGTTTTCCTATTATCAAGGCAAGTTGAAAACAAAATACTTAGAGTAAGACGCGTTAGGATACCCTCTTTAACGCATTTCTCAGCCGATCTTTCTTATTGTAGTCTACTCCGCCATCTTGTCTCTAATATATTGGATGTAATGACCCACAGTTACGTAGCTTAGCCGACTCTGTGGCGGATGTTTGGTAGTATAGTTGGTGAGGATACCCTCTTTGTTCATCTGAACTTTTCTCATTGTACATCAAGTCAGTATCTTTGTGTTATGTATGTTTGTTTTTTTTTGTCAGTATGTAATTCTAATTTTTCATTATATATATAAAGTACTTCCAGTTGAATGATTACACAAAATGGAGGGTTCCTGCGGTACTTAAAGGGCAATTGGATAAAGGTTATGTTGAAGGTTGTCGGGGTACAGGCTCTCTTTCATTTCAGTCCTTTGCTTTTGTTAATTCATTTTTTTTTGTTGATATTGAAAAATTGAATAAGAGATATTATCATTTTGTGTTGCAAACTTTTTCTTAGTCGATATCTGAAAAGCTTGATTTTTATGGAAGGTCGAAATGAGGTCAATAAAGATAATGTCAAATATATGAAATATCAGGGATGTTGAAATATCTATAAATACCAAAAATTCGTGCACTTTTAGTTATCAAATTATATTATGTTACATAATTTTACAATGAGACGAGGCATTAATACTTGTCATGTACCAACAATTTTCATGGTCGTTCAATCGCCGTCATTTCTATGTCAAACGACTTTGATTCCCGAACAGGATTTAGACCTGTCCTTTTATGTCACGCATTGGTTCAACTTGCCCAGTTACTGGGCATTCGATTCACTTAAAGATTTGGAAGAAGCATTGGAAAAACATGATTCTCGTGGCAGGATTTTTGGTTGAACCAATTCAATGTGAATTCTGTATAAATGTGCCGGACAATAATTACTTAAAGAAGTGTTATGAACTTTGTAAAAAGCATAACGTCTTATTAATCGCCGATGAAATTCAAACTGGTTTTGCTTGCACGGGTAAAATACTTTGTCAAGAGCATGATGGGATTAAAGCAGATATTACCTTATTAAGGTAAAGCACTTTCTGGCGGTGTTTATCCAGTTCTAGCCGATAAAGAAATTATGTTATGTATATCAAAATCCGGAGAACGTGGTTCAACTTATGGTGGAAATCCATTAGGTTGTGCAGTAGCTATAGCAGTATTAGAAGTAATTAAAGATAGCCGAGGGCTATTAAATGCTTTAGTAATCGACGAGACCCAACTTCTTGGCAAATTTTATTGGCTAAACCAACTCATTAAAATATTATTCATTTGGCACTAACATTAAAATATTACAAAATAATTCATTACACGATATCGTTCTGGAAAATATCGATTGTACGTCCAAATTGTTATTATGATGACATAAAACAGAATAAGATTGATTTTGATTTGTGAATTCATATCAAGTACATTGCCAAATAGGGAAACAACAAATGCATGCATACTAAAAAAAACAAACTATACTCACCACATGTTCACTAAATATACTAAATACATACAAGGGTAAATGGATAAAGCCAAATAAGTATATTATAATTAAACGTAATTAACATATTCAACATAAATAATCGTGTGTGTAACCACTCAAAAGAAAGAAAGAATAAAAGAATGAAAGAATGAAAGAATAAAAACGAATGAAAATGAGTTAAAATAAAATAAAAAATGAAATGAAAGGGAATAAAAATGAAAAGAAAAACGACAAAAGGAAAAAGTTATAATAACAATGAGGTAGTAGGAGAACCGGATCAATTCATTTTCGTGTAGTCTTTGCTTCACTGCACTTATTTGCATCAAAATGCATTAACTTCATTGTAAAAGTAAATATTTTTAGATTTGTTTATTTAAAATTTCGAAGATTGTATGTTTACTTTAATTGCCGTGCAAATCGTAGTACAAAATGTATGAATTTTATTAAACTCTAACCATTGAAAACGTTTATTTCTCCATATTTCTCCCCTTCTCCTAGGCAAATATTATTCATTTTTTTAAGGTTTCCTTACATTCCTTATTACATCCATTTGCATAATAACTTTCTCTTTTTCTTTCTTCCCCTTAAAAATTTCTTTGATCCGATCGTTTAGATTATTCCATTGAAATATTAAGATCACTCTTTAAATAAAAATCGCAGTAAGAATTATTATTATCTAAAGAACAATACATACAAAACGTCAACCAAAAAACTTTTTTTTAATAATCCTTCAAATATATATAGTCATTTATGTCAAATAAAACATTTCCTAATTTCTTTTTATAGAAAACGATACCTTCTTTACTAAATATTTAGTTAAATATTTATTATATATATATATATATATATATATATATATAATATAAATATAATGAAGAAATTTTTATCGTTCAAAACGACGACGATAAAAAAAATATTGGCAATTTATTTATTCTCTTTTTTTTTGTTATGCGATGCTGCGCCAATTCCCATCGAAGAAAAAGGTAAGCCTTCCTTAACAATAAATCATAATGAAGAAGTGAATAATATAAATTATGATTAGTATTAAAAAAAATTTATTCTAATATTCTATTTATCATTTTTATTTTTTCCCTTTAAAAGACCTTAAACTACCATTATTACCTAGGGATACTCCAACTCCAACTCCAACTCTACCATTATTACCTAGACAGGATACTCCAACTCCAACTCCAGTAGCGCCGGTAGGTCCTACTGGTCCAACAGCTCCCATTGGTCCAGTAGGTCCAACAAGTCCAAGTGATCTTGGACAGCCTGGACAGCCTGGACAACCTGGACAACCTGGACAACCTGGTTCCTATGATAGCGGTGGTAGTAGTACTAGTACTAGTAGTAGTAATAGTATTAGTACTAGTACTGGTAGTAATACTGTTTCGCCGACCTTATCTGATAGTATTTCAGCATATACATCATTATCCAATTCAGGTAATAATAATAATATTTTTTTTTTATTTCCATCGTTTAATTAAAATTAATTAATTAATTAAATTATATTTTTTTTTATTATTTATTCTAGGTTCCTCAACACCTTCCGTAACAATACCCTTAAATAATTCTTCCTCAATATCGACATCATCACCCTCTCCTTCCGATCACTCGTCATCATCCAAAAAGATTGTACCAATAGTATTAGGAATTATCGGTGGAATAATAATTATAATTATAATAGCTTTAATAATTTATTATCGTCGTAAAAAACGTGTAAACAAATCCTATAATGAAAAAGATAATAATATTAAATCAAAATTGAAATCTATTTGGAAAAACTCGATGATCAATGATAGAGATAATACTACTAAAGAATTGGATTTTAATAATATTTTAGTAACTAAAGTATCAAGTGTACAAGTCTATCATGAAAATGAATCGGAAGGGAAAGGAGGAGGAGGAGAGATATATACAGCAACCCATAGTATAGCTAGTGTGAGTACAAGTAATCTAGGATTGGTTGGAAATAATTGGGGAAATAATTTAGAAATTGGAGAAATTGAAAATGGAGGAGCGAGAAAAAGTGTTAATTCCGAATTTTCACATTTTTCAATGACCGGAATACATGGTTTAGAAGAATTTTAAGATGTGCCAAATTATATATAATTATATATAGCAAATTAAATAGATTATTTATTTATTTAAAAAAAATTTTTTTTTTTTGATTTTTTAATTTAATACGTACGATTTATTATCTATCAATATCAATAATGAATCATTATAAATTATTTATTATGTAGGATTATTATCTATTATTATTATTATCTATTATTATTATTATTATTATTAACTCTCCATACATATTTCAATCAAATTATGTACAGAAATTAAAAATATCTACAATTTTGCATAGCATATAATAATAATTAATAATATTAACATAAATATTTAAAATACTGTATAGACAAAAAAAAAATAAAAAATTAATTAAAAAAATTGAAATAAATGTTATAAATAAATAAATATATAAATATATATATATATATATAATAATAATAAAATAAATATAAAAGAAAAAAATAAATATAAAAAAAAATAAAAGAAAAAATAAATATAAATAATATAAATAAGAATTAAATTAAATTAATCTAGAATTTCTTTTCTTTTTTCTTTTAAATTTCTATCGGCATGAGATTTTGCTACTTCACGTAATAAACCTATTTGATTACTAACATCTCTTAATGCTCCCAGTACAATTCCATTACCTTTAATAAATCCATATAAATGATATTTTAATCCAACTTCTTTACAAAAATTTTGAACTAATGGTTGACATCTTCTTAAATTATGTCTTGGAACTCTTGGAAATAAATGATGAATAGTTTGATATTGTAATCCTCCATGAAACCAATCCATCCACCAAGGACAATCCACGTCCATTGTGGTACGAGTCATCTTTCTAGGAAATGATTCAATCGGTCCTAATTCTTCCGTTGACATTCCAAAATGGGAAAGTGTAATTTGTACGTGAAGTATCATTGTTATAGCATGTGATAATATAATAAATATAATTATAATTGGAATTGATGGAATATGTGATAACATATAAAAGTACCAACACCAAAAGAATATCATTCCACTTTTCTCTAAATTACGAAATGCCACATTTTCTTGATTAATTAAAAATGAAATTGATAAAAAATAAAGATTAAATCTACCAAAACATAATACTGGATAATATAAATAATGTTGATATGAAATAAAAAATTTAGCAAATATATCAAAATCTAATTTTCTTTTATAAAATGTTGAATAAACATTGTTTAAAAATTTTGTTGAAACAGCAAAAAATGGTAAATGTTGAATATCAGGATCATGTTCTGGATGATTTGTAACAATGTGATGAACATAATGATTCCTTTTCCACCATGCAATACTTAATCCCCCACAAAAATCCGCAAGAAATATTCCAATAAGATTATCAATTAATAAATTATGAGTAATTCCACTATGTCCCGAATCATGTGCCGTAAATGCCAGTTGATGCCAAAAAAATCCGAGTAATATCGCACTTAGAATATAATGAATTGTTTGAGTACCATAAATAACCAATAACCAAGCTGAAATTATTAACACAAGATATCTAATTCCTTCAAGAAAATAATTCCAATAATTACATTGATATAATCCAAGTTCTTTAATTTTCAATTCTAATTGTTTAAATGAATTTGATATCGATTGTTCTTCTTTCAAAGATAATTTTGTTTTAATATTTTTATTATTATCATCTATAATTTTGGTGTTGGTGGTGATGGTTTCGCTTTCTTGTTCGCTTGTACCATTATATTCTCCAATGTAAAAATTGTGAATTTTTTTCTTTGTAACATATTCTGGATGAAGAACATTAATTTCATCCGTCGCATCCTTGCCTATCATATGAATAATGGCAAGGTCACCACCGGGATGATATTTTATCCATTTATTGAGTTTATAAACTTTTTTGTTATATATTATTAACATTTGACCACTTTGTACGCGTTTTTCTACATCTTGTTTAGATAAATATGTAAGTTGGTCACCTTTATTTGTTTCAAAGAGAAGTGGTGGCATATCTAAAAAATGAAAAAAAACGTTTTCATTGAAAGGATTGAGAAGTAGTACGTGTGGCTAAAGATTCCGTTTTTATTGATGCCCCCGCCTTCTTTTATCAGATTAACAATCTTTGTTACACAAAAAATTATCTAAGAACCCCCCCAAAAAATTTTTTTTTTTTAATTTGTCTTACAGGTTTTCTTCTGTTGTTGCGATACGCATACACCTCCTAAAATGATTATCTATCGGGACATTGTTTCTGGTAACTAGATATCCATTATATTAATTTTTTTAATTCATTTTTTCAATTTTAATAATTTTAATGGTGGTTGTCTTTGATCATTTGGGATTTAAGATGACGAATTCGTTTCCGATGCCTATCCTATGCGTGAGGTTGGTGATGTTGCCTATGAAATCGACTGCCAGGTAACAAGTCTTTTAAATTTTATTATTATTATTATTATGATTATTATTATTATTATTATTATTATTATTATTATTATTATTATTATTATCATCATCATTATTACTATTCCACAAATTTTTCAATCTCAAATTTTAATTTTTAATTTTTTTCATCTTTATAAAATTTAGACTATCACAATCAAAGAAGGCGCTGACGTAGATATCGGTGCAAACCCTTCAGCTGAAGAAGCTCAGGAAAGCCTCGAGGAAGGCACAATTCAAGTTAATAATGTGATTCACGCCTTTCGTCTTCAAGAAACTACTTTTGATAAGAAATCATATATGACTTATCTCAAGGGTTACATGAAGAAATTGGAAGCACATTTAGAGAAAAATCCTGATTTTAATATGACCGAGTGGAAAGAAAAAATCAAAAATTTTACAAAAGAGAAAATTGTTACCAAAATCGATGGTATAAAGAAAATACCCCCCCTCAAAAAAATAACTATTATTTTATTGATATTTTGAAATAATATTTTTAATTATTTTCTTTTTGTTCGACGTAGATTACCAATTTTATACTGGTGAAAGCTTTAATCAAGATGGCATGATAGCATTATTGAATTACCGCGAAGATGGTGTTACACCTTACATTACTCTATTTAAACATGGTCTGAGAGAAGAGAAAGTGGTAAATATCGAAAATTATTTTATTTAACTATTTTTGTTTAATTATTATTTTTTTTAACTATTATTTATTTAATTAATTGTTACTTATTTACAGTAAAAAAAACATAAAAATCGAATAAATCATATGGAACCATTTTCATCCACGACCTTTTTTTTCAATATATTAATACAATACGGATCATATTCTCGATGAATTATTTGATTTATATAAATTATAAATTATATAAGTTATTATATAGATGATATTGTTTCATTGTTTTCATTGTTTTTCATAGTTATTGATATGATCCTTTCATTCATTATGGGTTATAAATGGTCATAAATAGAATTATTATTATTATTTGATATCTAAAAAAAAAAAAATAAGACATTATTACCATAAATAATTACAATATTTTCTTTTTTTATAATATTAGGTAGTTACAATATTAGTGAGTGGTGAATTACAATAAACAACGTGAAAATACAAAAATTTTTTTTTTAATATTTCTCTCTTTAGTAGAGATCTTCAAAAATCAGAAATCTTATTTACCACTAAATTTTACGTATTTTCTTTCATCATTTGACCTGATTAACAGATATCATATATAATATTAATAATATCATCAACTATTCTCCATAGGCAAGATTATTGTTAAAAGGTCCATTATTATAACAAATATCTTTCTTTAACTAATCATGTTAAAGTAGAATCTTTAAGTGGCGTTGATACGTAGTGGTAAACAAAAATTCTTTTTTGATTGATTTCTGGCGACCAATTTTACCAAATTTGAATCCATGTTTTTTTTTGCAACATTTTGAATTTTTTTGGGTAGCATTTGTTTTAGAACACGAGCGCCACATCAGTACTAATTAATCTGTTGTAAATCATAAAAATGTATTCCTTTTTAGTTCTTCTAATAAGTGACATCCTTTATTTAAAAAAAAAATTTTTTCGATTTACTCCTCTTTGAAAAGTAAAAAATGTCGTGGCAAGAATACATTGATAATCAACTTCTTGGAACTGGTAAAATTGTTCAAGCTGCAATTTATGGACAAAATGGTTCTTTGTGGGCCACTTCTAAAGGGTTTTCTGTAAGTCGTTATATTAACGTAAAACGCGATAATAAAACCATTTTGTGAAAAAAAAAAATTAGATTAGAAGTAAAAAATAAACCTTAATATATAATAATGCAATAATGAAACAATTATTCTACAATTTTTCTTTTTCCTTTTAATAATTGTTTTAGTTGAGTCCTGAAGAAGTTACTACTCTCGTTGAGTCTTTTGTTGACTCCGCTAAAATTCAGGAAAATGGAATATACTGCAACGGTGTCAAATATTTCACGCTTAGTCATGATGAAGAGAATATTCACGGAAAAAAGGTTAAAAAATATAATAATTTACTTTTTTAAAATTATTTATTTAATTACTTGATTTTTATATTATTTTTTTTTCGCATTGATCTTTGATGACATGTGACAAATTATCAAAATTATCTTGATTATTGTGCTTATTATTATCTGCACAGGGTGCGGGAGGAGTCGTTTCAGTGAAAACAAACCAAGCAGTCATCATTGGTGTTTACAATGATAAAACCACTCCAGGCGCAGCCAACAAGGTTGTCGGAGATTTGGGTGATTATCTGAAAAATCTAAATTACGTGTGTATACCTTTTACATTTTTTACTATTTTTTTAATATTCTTTCATTATTAAAATTTACTTACGTTTTAATTTTTATTTGATTTACACAGTAAAAAGTAGGAAAGTAGGCAACTTTTATTATTATTTTTTTTTTATCTCTCTTGGAGAATTCTTTGACGATTATTTTTTTATGAACACCTACTACTACTACTACTATTATTATTATTATTATTACTATTATTATTATTATTGTCATTATTATAAAAACTTTGTAACAGTTTATTTAAATGTTGTTGATAAAATCTTTACTAAGAAAGATATGTGTAATAAATTATTTATGATAAAAAAGAAGTAAAATTATTTTGATAGCAAACAGAAATCAAGATATTTTAATTATTTTTTATAAAAATCATTTGATATTAATAAAAAACGAAACACTTCATTTGTTGATATTTCATTATTCGACACTTTGATTTATATAAACTAAATAATAATAAAAAAATGGTAACAATTTACTCCCTCTTATGACTTGTGGATGAAAATCAAACCTGAATCCTTGGTTAGATGTATTATTACATGGGTCATCAATATGTCCAGTTATTTTGCGCGGCAAATTACTGGTAATTTCATAATTTTGTAATTTTTTACTATTCTTCCTCATCCTCATCCCTATGTTCATCTTCCTCATCCGTATTCTCCTCATTCTCATCATCATTATTGTTATCAGTCAATACACCTAATGTTTCTAACTGCTTTCGCAAATTTTCGTTTCCTAAAAAATAAAGTGAAATAAAAAAAAATGAAATTCAAAACAAAGATTCTAAAACTGTAAAAAAAAAAAAAAGTAAAGAATGAATCTTTTTACTTTTACCTTCGTTATAAGTTTCTAATAAATATTCAACTCCCTTATCAAATGCTTTAATGGCTTGATCATCATCATTTTCTATGGTAGACTTGAATAAATAAGCTTGTCCCAGCTGTAACATATAACAATGTCAGAAATTTGACTCTCAAATAATAAAATATAAAATAATGAATAAAACTTCACATTACTATTTCTTTAAACAAATTCTTTCCTAAAGATTCGGTATCATTTGTAAACAATAATTTCTCGATGGCCAAATCTAAAATTTCCAAAACCTCCTATTATTTATATTATTTATAATATTTATAATATTTATATTATTTATAATATTTATTATAATATTTATATTATTATATTATTTATATTATTTATATAATATTATTTATTTATGTATTTATGTGATAATCCAACAACATTAGTATTAAAAGTAATATATATCTTTACCTTTGTCTCTTGTGTCTCTCTAGATTTTAATTTTGAAAGATAATATAAACAACTTCCCCACATCCCTTGAGATAATGTATTTTCATTTATTATTTCGGGTTCTAAACTATTATACGCATCCTCCAAATAAGTTATGGCTTTTGTAAAAATAGTTTTCGCATGGTCAAAAGGTTTTATATTATTAATCAATATTCCATAATCTTGCAAATCTTTAACAGCGCGTATCGTTTCTTTTACATAATTTGTTTTATCCCTTAATTTAAGGATTGAAAGACCCTTAGAAAATGCATTCAATCCAAAAGTATAATTATTAAATTCATTTTTAGAAATTGAATTATATTCTTTCTCCGAATCATCATCCGTGTCCGTTTCGTGTTGTTCTTCCTCCTCTTCTCTAGATTTAAGTTTTCTTTCCATACACATCTTGAAAAAAAAAAATTCAGAAAAAATTGGTCTTCGAAATTTTAAAAATGATAAAAATTTTCTCCTGAATAACTATATAATTATTAAATTATTTTAAGAAAAAGTACCAAAGCAAACATTCCTCTTCCAAGTTCCATCCAACCTTCATAAAAATCAGCATCTTCCGCAACAATTTCTTTTAATATATCGACCCCTTTTTTAATTTGGTCAACCAGAGGTAGATAAATACCAAAAGCAATGCAACATAACGCGTATTGATGTCGAGTCTGCTTATTAGAGGTTATGTTAACTTCTAATTCTCTTTTTTTCCCTTTATTTTTCATCCTTTCTTCTTCTTCCTCCTCTTTTTCTTTATCCTTTTCTGCCCTTTTATTTTCTTTCTCTTTAACTAATAAACTTTCGAAACCTTCAAGTGCCAGGTCAAAAAGCCGTTTAACGATCCCAATATCATGTTCCACTACTTTTGAAGATTCTTCGAGTGCTATTTGAAATAACTCTACAGGTGTAGGCTTAATTTTTTCTTTACCGTCTTCTGAAGTAAAATTAACCTCTATTTCGCCTATATCACAACCTCTGCAAGAAGAATCATCACAGTTTGGTGCATGCTGGTCACTAAGTTTAATTTTTTTTTTGAACATTGAAGACTTATTAATTTATCATGTGATGCAAAATTCTCGCTATCTGATATTACCCGCGATCTACCCAAATTCAGTTATTTCTTATATTAAAAATATTTCTGTTTAATAGATAAATGCTCTATTTTTATTAAGCATACATCGAAATATAAATTTAAAATTATTAAGGATATTCAAAATAGAAATAGAAATGAAAATGGAGTTAAAGTAGAAGGAAAAATCCTTTTACCCTAAGACACTTAAGAAAACATGGTTATCATGACAATCTAAGATGCTAAATATTTAAGTAAAAACTAAACAGTGCACGATTGCATCCATCGCTTTTTATTCATGCGCTGTTGAATAATTATAAATAAATATAAAAATTTATATTAAGCATTCTCGCGTATGTATTTTGCCAATATAAACAACCTTGATCCTGTTCAGAGTTGAAAATTAGATCATTGATAATGTTGATAATTATGGCGTTGCAAAGTGATGGAAGTGACTATCGTTGTGTAAAAAAATCGAATGATTTTAGATTGTCATAATAATCTTTTTTATTTAAGTATTTAAGTAAAAGAATTTTTCCTTCTATTTTTTACTCTACTCCATTTCTATTGTTATTTCTATTTCGAATATACTTAATAGTTTTAGATATAAATTTATTTGTAAATATAACTTTCAAATATACTTAATAGTTTGATATATTTGTACGAAATTATGCATTGGGTTATTTGATCTTCAAATCTGTAATCATTATTGTTGTGCAAAACGGAATCGGAATTTATTTAATTCGATAATGTGACTGTCGGCAATATTTTTTTTTTCAGATTTTAAAGAAGAAATGGAAGAGTAGGCATATTGTTATATTAAACTTTATTTTAAAACCATAATTTATTGCTAATAAATTATATTTCTAATCAATATTACAGGGAGTGAGTATTTAGAAATCAATGTTTCAATTTAATTCAATATCATATTATAATTTTCATTCAATATTATTATTATATAATAATTATCTAATCACTATATTACAGTTTGTGAGTATTTAATTATCTCAATCAATGTTTCAATTTATATAAAAATTCTCTAATCAATTATAAACTAAACAATATAAATTATATTACAGTTTGTAAGTATTTAGATTCATAAGTATTGATATCGAGTTTCAATATAATATAACAATTCTCTAATCAATTATAAACTAATCAATATAAATTATATTATAGTGAGTGAGTATTTAGATTCATAATTATTATAATCAATGTTTCAATTTAATTCAATATCATAAACAATTCTCTAATCTAATCAATATAAATTATATTAAAGTTCGTAAGTATTAACAATTAATTCAATATAATATTATAATTCTCTAATTAATTATAGACTAATCAATATAAATTATATTACAGCGAGTGAGTATTTAGATTCACAATTATTGAAATCAATGTTTCAATTTAATTCAATATCATATGACAATTCTTTAATCAATTATAAACTAATCAATATAAATAGTCGGTGAGTATTTAGATTCATAATTATTGAATTTAATTCAATATCATATACAATTCTCCAATCAATTATAAACTAATCAATATAAATTATATTACAGTGGGTGAGTATTTAGATTCACAATTATCTCAATCAATGTTTCAATTTAATTCAATATCATATAAAATTCTTCAATCAATTATAAACTGATCATTATAAATAGTCTGTAAGTATATAGATTCATAATTATCTCAATCAATGTTTCAATTTAATTCAATATCATATAAAATTTTCTAATCATTATAAACTAAAAATATAAATAGTCGGTGAGTATTTAGATTCATAATTATTGAAATCAATGTTTCAATTTAATTCAATATCATATAACAATTCTCTAACCAATTATAAACTAATCGATATAAATTATTTTACAGCGGGTGAGTATTTAGATTAAATAATTATTGAAATCAAATGTTTCAATATCAAATAAAATTCTTTAATTAATTATTAATAATATTTTTTAGAAAGTGTAGTGACTGCCATCAAAATAATACTGGATACAATTGGTGCCATCCGTGTAATGCTAAAAGGTTTCAAAATGAATTTGATAAATGGACAAGTGGAGATAATGAAATTGATAAATTTATCCAACAAATACAACTAAAGGCAAATAAAAGTCGAGAAATCATTGAGTGGATTCCATTTGATAGACTTGAAAATGTTACATACCTTGCTAAAGGAGGTTTTGGCACAGTACACAAAGCAGAATGGCTTGATGGACCTATTAGGTCTTGGGATTATAAAGTAAAAAAATTGGTTCAGATCTGGAAAAACATATGTTTGCTTAAAAGTTCATGATAATTCCACAAATCAAATTGATTTTTTTTTGCAAGAGGTAAATATTTCATTATTTAATTTTCATTGTATATGTATATGTATAATAATTATATTTTATGTTAATAAATATTTTAGATTGAAAATCAACTTAAATTACGAGGTAAAAAG
>CAJVPK010001104.1:0-15556 GCA_910592015.1 Diversispora eburnea | reverse complement strand
CTATCTACCGAGATATTCCAGTTTAAAGTCAAACGTCTGCGTAAAAATTCCGTAGGTGTTCTAAAAATTACAAAAATTTGCGATCGTCTCTTGATTTCGTCGCGATTGTCATTTTTAACATTTTCTTTTAACATACTGTAACTATCATTTTAACCACTCACATTTAACTTTTATTATCGTTATAATTAAAATTATAAATTATTAATTTATTTTATTATAAATCAATTTGGAGTAAGTAACCAGAGTAACGGAGTAACCTCGGGTTATAAAATTAGAAATCTTAACCTACCCATAATGGAGTGACCAATCATAGGTTTTTTTTACTGAAACAGGAAAAATAATTGAATTTATATAAGTGAACTTTTTACTTAAACGAATTTAATTTGCCACATACCTTATTATAGAACGTTTGAAAGAAAATGTAGAACAATAACTCGGAGTTTATTTTTTTTGAATCCGAGTTAAAATTGGTATAAAATATGCAAACATTATTCGCCAGAACTTTATTATTATTATTGCAATGGCTCATTCTCGTATGTTTTATTTATGCATTTTAAAATTTATAATCGATCAAAAATCTTTGACTGTGAATATTCTAAACTCACCATGAAAGGAGTTATAATACTAATGAGCTTCATCCTTTTTTTCCTTCTTTGGATTTTTCTCTTTCTTCTCCTTTCTCTTTGCTTTCTTCTTCAGAGCTGACCGCATATCAAATTCCAAATGCTTTACATGGTCTCTACCTTGTCTTCGAGAGCAGGATTGAGAAATTGATTAAATCTGCAAATGTAAGCTTAAAAACCCAAATTAAAAACGATCATCCCAATATTATACTTTACAACCCTCAATACTTCTCAGGGAGAAAGTATGTTAGTGGTAGTAAAAATTTGGATCTATCAGAATATAGCATCAATTTTCAAGAATCTCAAACCAGGTAAGAACCTGTAGACAACCAATTTTTGAAATATTCTTCCTTAATTTTCTTTTTTAAATAGAACCATTACAGACAAATGCGTTTCACGAGGCATTTTATCATATGAAGTGCAATATGATTATAGACCATATGATGGAGATAAATACATTATAATCACATGGGCTGTAAGTATCATTGGACATGTGTTTATTTCAAAGTTAGGCGATGTTGATATCTAATTTATTTAATTAAAAAATAGATCAAATCCTACTTAAAAAAAGGGAGAAATTCAATGACTATCAACATAAGTGATAAACCAGTAACCAAGAATAATCACTATTCTCGTTACAAGGAATTACATTCAGAAAACAGGAGAGAATATCCTGGCAATTGTATTAAAGTTTCTGGATCCATTTATAATGTCTGTGGAAGCATTACAGATGGGTATGTATCATTAAATATCTAGTTGAAGTTGAAATTTTCTGTTTTTTAAAATCCCTTTTTGTTTCAGGGCAAATGCAAGAATGGATGTCTCCGTCGGACAAACAAATCAAATTCCAAATAGACTTGGTAAGCATAATATATTTCAATAAATAACATGAATATATTTATTGCTTATTAAAACGTGAAACAGATGAGATTTTACCTAATTAACAATCTTTTATTGTCAATAAAATCAAAAAAAAAAAAATTATGTTGGAAGATTATCAACAATTATCAACGAATCATAGTCCATTTGTTTCGAGACCTGGTATGTAAAGTATATGACATAAATTATATTTATTGTTTATTAAAACGTGAAACAAATGGAATTTGTCTAATTAACAATTTTCATTGTAATAAAAGAAATTAGTCCTCCTAATTATGAACAAGTATTTAACAAAAAAATACCTCAAGTATTTAAAAAAAAAATACCTACCATTCGTGAATTTTTAAAAGATTTAGATAAACAACTTAATACTTCAGGTACTTATATTCGATTTGAACAAGCCTTTGTAAATGAAGAAATAACAGTTGATTTAATTAAGGATTTGAGTGGGCACGAATTTGAAAAACTAGGTGTAAGTAAAATTGGATGGCAAAAGAAAATAAAACAACATGCATCTAAATATTGAGAAGTCTTTTGGATGTATAAATATTAAATTATTAATTCGTGATTCGCGTAAAAAAGGAAAGGTTTACATATATAAAATATGGGAATAACTTATGTAGAATAAATACATATATACTATAATCTCAAATCGGAACAATATTATAAGAGTTATTTTATCGATTTAATAAAAAAAGTTGCTCGAAATTCATTGTAATCCTTTCCGTTTCTGGATTAAATATCAATAAAGTTATCTTTATAGATCATTACATAATTAATCATATTTTATAAGTATCTTATTAGTTAAGTATCTTAATTAGCCTAAAGTGATATAGAATCTATATTATAGATTAAAATTATTGTGTAACATTTATATTTAAAAGTCATTTTATTTTATTATTTATAATGGATGTTATCTGTTATGTTACTGAGAAACAATAAAAAAAATAGGAGCTTAAAATAACTAATAAAGTATTTGATAAATTTTTATTTTTAAATCTTTTTTTTTTTTTACCTCAAATTATATTACATTAAAGGTCTAAATGATTCTCAAATTATATTAATTATATTACAAAATATTTCTTTCTATAATATATGCTCATATGAAGTTAAAATTACAACTAAAAAAAAAAAATGAATAACCAAATAAAGTTCATAAATTATAAATAAATCAGAATTCCTCCCCGCTAGTCAATTCACCCGATTTCAACTCTCCACTGTTAAATCCATTTAAAGTCACTATTCCCTCTTCCTCTGGTGACAGTAGTCCACAGTCATAAGGTGAAATTTCTTCTTCATCACATTGTTCAGCAGGTCCTGTTTCAGAAGTTGGTTTTCTTTTATGATTTGTTCCATAACGTTGATGAAATGGTGAAATAGGAAATTCATGTGCACCATGCATACTAACTCTCGCTTCACCTAAATATGAAGATACCCCACCCCAATATCCAACAATTCCTGAACCTCCTTCACTTGAAGTTAATGCTCGATCAAGTTCAACGGTACCATCAACATTTATTTTTTTAAGAGGATCACGAGGTAACCAAAGTTTACGATTTAAAGATTTCACGAGATTAGGATGTGTGTAAGTCTGATAAGGAGAGACATTATCTTGAACTATTTTACGATTAGGATCATGTATAAAGTGTGCCGGATGTATAATACATCCCTGAAGGTTTCCACGTGAAGTCAAACGTCGAGCACCAGTATCTTGAATAGAAAGTCTGTCCGGAGTTAAAACTAAAGGAATATTTGTATCAATTTCAATTTTTAACTTTTTGCCATCATTATTAAATGATGATTTATTTGCAATATCACTTTCTTTCTTTTCATCTAAAGTATTTGTTTGGGTAATATCAATTGAACTTTGAGTATTTTCATTAATTTCTCCAATATTAATTAATTGTTTCTTATCTGATCTCCCAAAAACAGTTAAACTTTCTTCTGAATTACCAATTTTTTCTGTATTTTCGGAATAATAAGAATAATTTTTCTTCAAATTATTTTCCATATTAATTTCATTATCACTTCCCAATTTATAGAATTTATCATCCGTTATCTTGCCCTCAAATCTGTTTTCAATTACAGTTTCTTTAATTCCGTTACTACTATTAGTTTCTTCATGTACATCATTAAATTTCTTATCAGATTTCATGGCTTTCCCCGATGATTCAGAATTATCTGTATTAATCTTTTCTACTTTACCAACTTTACCAACTTGTTCCTGATTATCTTCTTGATCATCTTGTCCTGCATTAGGAATTTTATCACGTGAATCTAAAGCCAAGAAATGTGTTCTAGAATGAAACGTCTTGTGACAATAATATTTAAAATAAATGGTTCCTGCTAAAAGTGGAATAAGAGTGGCTCCCGAGAAGACGGCTTTACGTAACCAGATCATCCCAAGAATAGTTAATTGAAAGACGATCAAACCATCAGTAGTGTATCCGAAGACTCGGTGATAAAATTTTCCACCAGCTTCATACCGACGCACGTAACAATAAGCAAATTGATGTTTAAATACAACAAGTGCAATGGAATAATAAACGAGAGAAAAAACCAAGATCAATGGATTGATTGTGGAATATGTAAGTGTAATAACGAAGACCAAAATGTGCATAGGATAATAATAATAAAATTGGAAAGACCATGGATGTGTAATTCGTTGTAACATTCGTGGAGTGGTTGCTATAAATCTTGAAGTAAGGGCAATATGAAAGAATAGTTGGGATCCAACTTGAACAAGTTCAAGCCCATGCGTAATTATATTGAAAATGACATAGTTAATAAAAAAGGTCGCACCCTGGAATATTTTAAAAATATTTGTTTTCATTAATTTACAATTTTACTATTAATAATATAACAAAAAAAAAATTAACAAATTAATTGATTTCTAAAATTACCCGAGGTAAACTGGTAGCCAAAACATCAAGAATACTTGTTGGTTTATTGATTACATCGAAAATGGCTTGCAAAAAAGTAATACCAAATAAGAACACAATAAAAACGTTAAAGAATGAAAAGTGATAGTATCGCACAAGAACAGCTTCCTCTAATCCTGAATAAGATGAAAAGCTTTCTTGCTTTGAAAGTTCTATTGAAAGTTAAAAAAGAATGTAGGATTATCACAAAAGAATGTTGAGAAAACAATTTGAAGTAAAAAATGGAATAAGTAAATAAATAAATAAATGAATAAATTAATTAATAAATAAATGAATAAATAAATGAATGAATGAATAAATAAATAAAGAATTAATAAATAAATAAATGCTAACCCATTAATATCCAAGGTAAAATCGCCATACAAGTCGAAACCAACACTGTTGGCAATACATTTTGAAGTAAGGTTAATAGTAACGGAGAAGTTGTCAACAGAGGGCCCAGGAATTTCAAACCCTTAGAAAGTGAATCAATAGATGTCAAAGTAAGAATGGAAATAATCGGGAAAAGCCAAAATATTGTTAAACCCCTAATTCATTACAAACATTACAAACGTGAAAGATTTAATGTTAAAAATAACAACAAAAGAAATATTATTATTATAATAAATATTCTTTTTATTAACTTACCATACACATGCATTTACAATAATCTTACGAATCACTTTTTCTTTAAATCTCATAGTCAGATTGTCCCAAAGTAAATCTCTTGGCTCTGGTGCCATATTCGTTGTACAAGTATGAGGCTCGGAACACATTATGCTTTGAGCACATAACTGAGCGCTAATATGATCACGAAATGTAACAAAACCGGTACTCGTTGCTTTATATGGTGCCTCAGTTATTGGCATGGATCTTAATTCAGCAATGCGACGATCCAGATAATTAAATTTTTTAAGAAAATGATCAATTGAACGAACACTTTTCGTAAATTTAACCCTATGAGTTGGTTGATATTTGTCAATTATTTTTTTTGATATTTGACTAAGGGAATTCCATATGATAAATTTTCGTCCATAACTATCTTCTTGTTCTATAGTATCATCACCAGGGAAAGTACAACTTACTATGCTTATTATTGAAAAATCGGTGATATGATTGGGACGATTTTGATGAGTATTATTATTATTATTATTATTATTATCATCATCATCATTAATATTATTATCATTATTATTATTATTATTATTATTATTATTATTATTATCATTATTACTATTATCAGTCCTCCTTTTTTTACGTGGATCCAACCATTCTATAAGTGTTTGAATCCGTTGATGTTCACTGGTCTCACCTGACTCGAGAATTACAAAGGAATCATTTTTATGACCAAATAATTTGGCAAAAAATTTGGAACCAAACTTGCGTTTATCAATAGCATTACAAACATTTTTTGCTAGTCGTATATGAGCTTTTTCTAATTCTAGTAAAACTTTCTCTCGTCTATCAATTTTTCTATCTAACTTCCCGGTATGTCGTACCATTCTTGCGGATTCAACAGGTCCCAAACTCAAATTTTCTACAAATTTCTGAAGTTTTTCTTCTGATCTTAAATTATGAGGAATTCTTGAAATCATCACAGTTCGAGCGGTAATAGGATCATTAACTACTCTATTTAAAAGATGTTGTTCAAACATTTTCATATAATCATAATAATTTTTATATAAAAGATACATCCAACTTATGCTTACAAAATAAGTACATATGGCATGAGCCCATAATGGTTCAGTAACTTCAATAGGAATATTATTCATAGAAAATATTGTGACACCTGTCTCATTTCCACCACCATAATAATTTATTGGTAAAAGGATAGACCCAACTATTATTGTATTAAATACTAGAAATTGAAATGCCATCCATAGAAACCGAATATAAATTGTGGCATCCAATCCAACATTTTTTAAATAAAATTCGTCAGGTAGAAAAATAGTGGCTTTAATCCAAGAAAAAAGTCCAGGAGGTATTGGAGGTGAGGGATTTCTATTAAAATAATTTTAATATTTATTTAATGTTTATTTATTTAATGTTTATTTATTTAAAGTAACAAACTTCCTAAAAGTCAATTTATTAATTTATTACTTACATAGGAAGTTTCGTTCGTGGGATATATAAATATTGCATAGACTTTAGACGTCGATTCCATTCGAATTGTAATAAACAATATATTGAAACTCCAGCAGATATTCCAAGTTGTGTTGCTAAACCAAGAAACGTTGGAGAAAATGTACGAACAGTGTCCAAAGTGGCCATTCAATTTGATTTAAATTATTTTTTTAATTAATATTTTTTTAAATATTTTTTAACACACTTTCTCACTTTCTTAAAAGCGAAGGGGTTATTTATTATTATTATTGTTATAGTTTGTAGTCTGATAAAGAACGTACTTTTCCTTTGTTCATTAATTTACAAGGTAATATAATTGAAGGATATATAATAATTGAATAATATAATAGGATAATAAGATAAAGATATTAATTTCAATAATAATAAAAAAAGAATAAAGTAAAAAAGTTAATTATATATAAAATTTTTTTTTGACAGGTTACAAAATACAATACATTAAATCATCGTATGACAGAAATTTTTAATTCCCCTTATTTCTTTCTTTGGTAAACCATAATAATTATTACCCAATTCGACAATCTGTAAGATTGACAGATTAACTAGATTAACTAGATTAACTAGATTAACTGTTGATTTTTATAAAAACGGTTTTTCTTGAAACAGTCGATCCTGTTAATCCGTATGATTTTATGATTTACCCGAAAAATCATGCAACATAATAAATCATTTAACAAAATTTTTCAATATTTTCAATACATTATTTAAACCGAGTAAAGTGTTTTCATCTTTTCCCATATTTTCTCGAAAAAAAGAATGTGCAAAATCTATAACTTTTAGATCATATGATTTTAATTCTTTTTTCTCATCTTCCTCCTCATCATCTTCCTCCTCCTCATCATAATCTTCATCTGATTCGATGTCTTCATTCTCTTCTTTATCAATATTCCTCTTTTTTTCTTTTTCTTTATTTATGGAATCCAAAAGAGTATCTGGATCTCCTTCATACACAACAAATAAAGAAGCTCCATAAAGTCTCATTTCTTCATTATTCATTACTTCTATCAGAGATTCTATATCTTCTATAAAACGTTTAATAATAGTTTGACGTAGTTTCTCTGATATGTCTGCTTCAAAGAAATGAAAGAAACTTGAAGCTAAATTATCAGAATTGAGTTTATTACAATAATCTCTACTATAATTGACATAACTATCGGTTGATTTTTTAAATACCTTTAAAATGTAAGAATATAAGAATATAAATAATAATAATAATAATAATAATTAAATAATAATATAAATAATAATAATTAAATAATGATATAAATGATAATAACATAAATGATAATAATAAAAATAATAATATAAATAATAATTACTTTAAATGCTGTTAATTTAAAAGCGAATGAATCTGCTGTGGTATTTTTCGCTTTTCTAATCATTTTTTGCTTTTTTGCTTCGTCAGCATCTTCTCCATAAAGTCGTTTACCTAATTTTAAATCCAAGAAACATGGTTTTTTGAATTTATACAAACAATTTTCTATACAAACAGCCTGTGTTTATTTAATTTATAGGTCAAAAGATAAAATTTTTAAATGGAAATAAAAAAAATAAAAAAAAAATGAATTCAATGAATTTAAAGGATATCTTCTACTCCAGTAATATTTGCGTTCTGTTCCTCAATACCTCTTCTGATGATATTAACATCTATTGTTTGGTCAGAAAGTGTAGAATTATGACCTTGCAATGTTAAACATCCAAAATATTTAGGCATCCACTTTGCGAATTTTGGGTGTATTACACTAGATTCATAAAAATCCTTTTCAAATTTATTACAAGGTTTAACTAAAATAAAATTATCTAAAGACAATAATTTATCATGTCCTCCCAACTGATGTTCATGTCTTTGAAGGGAATCATTGGAATTATTTACGTCTAAATTTTTGGTGTCTTGACTTGAAGTCATATTACGGAAAAAGTCAAATATTATTATTATAGGTCAGGTGAACTGTAAAGTTATATTTAGGGGGGGTTTAGGGGGTTTAAGGTTTAGGGTAAAATAAGGTAAAAATAATACAATTAGTACAATTAGTACAAACATGAAAGTTTGTAAATATTTGCCTCCCGCCCCTAACTGGAATTCACCTAAAGCCTCGGCATTATCTATAAATAATAATATATTCGCTTATGCTTCCTCGAATAATGTCATACTTTTCAATGCCGAAACTTTACAATTTAAAGGAACTCTTGTTGGACATACTGCTCGAGTGAATTCATTAACCTTTTGTGACAACCTTTGTGCTTCAGGAAGTGCTGATATGACTATAAGGTGTTGGGATATAGTTGATAAAAAGCAAGTTTATATCTCAACGAATCATAAGGTAGAAGGATATCTAAAATTTTTGTTTGAATTTATATTTAAAAATTTATATATTAATTCAATTATTTTCAGAGCGAGATTTATGCTTTAGCGTGGTCCAATAATTATAAATTCATTGTATCAGGTATACATGTCATTTGATTTTTACGTGTCAATTATATTAACTGCTGCATCAATTACAAATTGCATCGATTGTATTATCAATTGCATCGATTGTATTATCAATTGCATCAATTGCATCAATTACTTATTCTGTCCGTTAATTTTTTAAAGGAGATAAATCTGGAGATTTATCCGCGTGGAACCCATCCAAAAATAAATCAAATAAATACTATTTCATTCAATCCCCTATTTACGATATTGCTGCATCACCTACTATTGAGAATTCATTTGCAATAGGGTAAGTTAACAAATTACGAATTTTTCGCTGTCAAAAATATATAAAAAATATTTCGATATTTTTTAATTCAATTAAATTTTTTATATATAGGTTTCAAAATGGTGCAATAATAATCATTAACATTGATCAAGATTTGAATGGAAAGATAGTTCGTCGTTTGAAAGGGCACGATATTGAAATTCAAAGTTTATCATGGGAAATACCTAAACGTGAATATAGAATAGAATATAATAGTTATAATAATAATAATAATAATAATAATAGTTATTACTATACTATATAGATTATTGAATATCTTTACGTGCGTGTTTATCATCTAGATCAACTAGATCAACCGTTAACCAAATATACATTCCTCGTTTCTGGTTCACGAGACAAA
Organism: Diversispora eburnea; assembly: GCA_910592015.1. NCBI lineage: Eukaryota > Fungi > Glomeromycota > Glomeromycetes > Diversisporales > Diversisporaceae > Diversispora > Diversispora eburnea. The sequence continues at coordinate 5,892 of CAJVPK010001104.1, read as the reverse complement.
ACTGCGTGTATATGGAATGTAGAAGAAGAGAATTTGGAAAGAATAATCTCTTTACCACATCCTATGCATTACCTTACTGAACAACAGAAATCTAGATTATTTGTTGCTACTGCATGGATTCCTGAAAGCAACAGAGTGCTTGTAAGCACATACATGTTGGTTCTATTTTTATTTTTTCTTTAATTGAATTTTTTTCTAAAAATTATAGAATTGAAAAATCGAAACTAACTTCAAGTATAAAATTCAAATTCAAATTCTAAAGGGGTGATTTGCTTTTATGGGATTCAGATATTTCAACTCCAAGGTATCAAAAATTTGGGAATGGTCACACTCGTAGTGTTTACACAATTGTAGTTTATCCTTGTGGTACTAAAGCAATAACTTCTTCAATGGATCAAAAAGTAATGTCTTTATTGTCTTTGATTTCAAGTTTTTTTTTTTTTTTTTTTTTTTTTTTTTTTGGTATCTCATTCAATATTATGCAATATTAATTAATTCTTTAACTAATTTATCTAGTTGATTCTGTGGGATATTACACAAAGAAAACCTATTTTTTCAATAACTTGTATTCCTAAACAAATTAATGATATTGATATTTCAGTTGCGGATCCTCATAGGTTAGCTATTGCATGTAGTGATAATAATATCAGAATTTGGGATATTGCCAATATACTTAATCCTTTTAGTTGTGTATCTTATTGGAAGGGAATAAAAAACAAAATTACTTGTGTAAGTATTTATTTATTTATTTAAATGTAATTATAATAAATTTAATAATTTATTTATTTATTTATTTATTTAGATTAAATTTCATCCTTCTCATGAAGGGTCATTAGCTTTCGGTACAGATTTAGGAAATATTGGGTGGTATGAAATTTATAATGATAAATCAAAAACATTTGATTCTTATCATAAAAATAAGGTTTATGCTATTGAATGGTGTAAATCAGAATGGTTGGGTAAAACTTTGGATAATGAAAAATCAGATGAATTCAATTTAATTTTAAGTTGTGGAGGGGATGGTAATTTGCTTTTAAATGATATTACAAAGCCGAAACGATCATCATGTGTTAATAATATGATAAGAGAAGCTAATCCTGAATGGATTAATATAGTGAAGGTAAATTTATATCTTTTAATTATATGTCTTTTTTTTTTTTTTGATGACCCATTTAATTCTAAATTCAAAAAGAAATATTCGTAGGATAAAAACAATTATTCATCAAAGAGAAGTGAGGTTGCAATTAATCCTAATGGTAGATTTTTAGCAGTTGGTAACACTGATGGAAGTATTGAAGTATATGACTTACCTTCTTTCAAGATAATCTATCATAACATTGGTCACCGAGCCACTATAAATAAGTTAAAATGGTGTTCTCTAGGTTCGCATCTTCAACATTTTCACCTTTTTTTATTTTATTTTATATTATTTTTCTTTTACTATATTCATTTTTTTTTATTATTAGATGAAAACGGAGAAGCTCTTTTATTTGCTTCAGGTTCGGATGATCATACTATCATGATTCATGATTTTTCTAATTTAGAAAATTTGTCATCAACCAGTAAGTCAATTAAAGAAATTACAAATAATAGATCTAAAAAAAAAAAAATTTTGAGATATTTTTGTTTTGCATTCTAGTCTCTGTTCCGACATCGTCCTGCAAACAAGTCTTCGGAATACATAAAAAGGGAATAACAGACTTGTCATGGTGTCCCGTAGATAATAAAAAGTTGGTTTCAACGTCTTTAGATGGAATGGCTATTGTAAATAATCTATTTATTTATTTTTTAATTGCGATGTCATTTTTATACTATTTATGTTATTTATGTTATTTTTATGTTTATTTAAGGTATGGGATTTACAAAAAGGTATTCCTATATCTATATTTCGTGGCCATAACGGACGAATTTTATCTAGTGTGTGGAGTTTGGACGATGAGGATTTGATTTTCACAGGTGGTGATGATTTAAATTGTTTCGGTTGGAGATTATCCGAAAATCCATTTGATTCATCTTTAGGTTTTATTTATTATTATTATTTATTATTATACAAAAACTATTATTTATGGATTTAAACTAAATATAATATTTATATAATATTTATATAGTTTCAAAGGAATCAAAGGAATCAGATTCGGCAACGAAGTCAAAAATAGATTTAATAAATGATTCTTACCACGTTAAAATTATACAAGAACAAGAACAAGAATCATCTGTGATGGTTGATATATCCAAATTACCAAATCAACTAGAAACTGCGAATACAAAAATAATCACTCCCACTGAACCTACTCAACTTATTCAATCCACCCAACCTACTCGCAAAGCAGCTCAAAAAAAGAGCAAAAAGTTAAAGAATATATTACCATTGACCTCAACTACTATTCGACGTAAAAATCTTCAACATTACACTTTTAAACTTGCAAAAAGATTATACGGTGGGGATTTGGGAAAGGCCTTGGATTTTTGGGAGAATGATGAGGAAAAAATTCAGAAGACTGGGGAGAATGATGATCATGATCTCCCAGATTCTCTATTTGTAGACTTGTTCTTTGATGAAGGGAAAAAGTCGAGAAAAACTATTGAAAAAGAAGGTAATTTTAAAATTTCATTTATTTTTCGTTATCATCGATATAATGGTAGTTAACTCTTTTACTTTTTTTTTTGTTTTTTTTTTAAGTGACTTCACATAATTCCTCGGAATCTTCTTTTAGTTTAGGAGGTTTAGAAGTAAATCCAGGTCTTTTATTGGAATTATGGTCTAATGATTTTTCAGGATTGGTCAAACGTAATGAAAATAATGAAGGGGTTTCCAATCAAGATTGGATGATACTTGCGCTTAGTCCTTTAGGTATGACTGTTAACCTCTATTGATTATGTAAGCACGGTTTATTTCAATATGTATATTCATATTTTAAACCATTTTTTTTAGCTGGGAGAGACGTGTGGCAATCTTTAATGCGTTTGCAGGCTGAAAAACTTGCTGCCAAAAATGATCGTCATGCGGCTGTTCTATGTTGGTTAGCGTGCGGTGAAGTATATCAAGCTATTGAAATTTATCGTAAAGCTGAAATGTATCGGTATGTAAATATCTCAAAAATTATTGAAGATAATTATTTATAATAATTTAACAACGATTAATTCTTTTAAACATAACATATATAGTGAGGCAATTGCGCTTGCCAAATTACGACTTGTTTCAAATGATCCGGTGTTATCAGAATTATACGTTTCTTGGGCCAATCAGCTTGAGAAAGAAGAAGTTTACGAACAAGCTGCCATGTGGTACGTTTAAAAATTAATTTTTTTGTTTATGCTAATTTAATGTAATGAATTTTTTTTTTTTATTATTATTCAATCAATTGTTTTTATTGTTCAGTCATCTTGCCTCTCACAGAGATAATTCAATTTATCATGCACTAAATGCTTTATCTCGCCGTGGCGATCCGTCTGCATTAAAGGCTGCCGCCAGTTTGGCATTAATGCTAGAGGATTCATCTAAAGACGAAAGAGTTGCACGGTATCTTGAGGTTCAAAAAGGAAAAGTTTTAGCAAGGAATAAAAATATGACAACAAAAGAAGAAACAGAACAACAATCTAATTTGGATGATGATGATGATAATATTTGATTGATCACAATCGATTTGACAGCAGTTTATGTTTAACATTACTTAATCGTTTTCAATTTTATGTGAAAAAATTGAATGGAACCAAATCAACCCAACCCATATGACGCGTTTTTATTAGTTAAGATCCATTTGAGAATTTAAAATCAGAAAGATATATGCTTTAATTTTTCGTTGGTGAGTTGACTTCAAAAAAGATAAATTTTTCAGATATTTTTATGGTTCAGCGACTTCAAGACTTTTTTTTTTGCATTGGTAATTTTGAATTCAAATATCTCAGTTGTTCGTTGACTTCAAAGAAAGAATTTGGATTATTGTTATGAAAATTTCTTTACTTTTTTCATATTTTGAAACTTACAGATGTAACTAATAGGTATATAAAAAATGATAATCTATCCACACATCGGATAAATATAAATTTCGGGGCAAAATAAAATTTTTAAAAACAATTGAAAAAAAAATTAAATGTAACCATTTAGTCCTAAAATATATATATAATCAGAATCTTTGTTTTTTAAAATAATCGATAAAATGACTTTGTAATTTTCTCGTTCTGGCTTGAGATTATAGCATACATATATGCGTTTTTACTATATAACTTCACGAATTAATTTATTTTAAAAATTGGTTAAATACGATTGTGTAAAAACGGAATTTATAGTGATAAATAGATTTTTTAAAAAATTGGAAATTAAAGAAATTAAAGAAATCGAAATGAAAGAAATGAAAGAAACGAATAAATTGAATGAGTAAGCATATTGTTACATCAAACTTTGTTTTAAAATCATAATTTATTGTTGCATATGTTAAATTACATTTCTAATCAATATAAATTATAATACGGTCCGCAATTCATATCAATGTTTCAATGTAACAATTCTCTAATCAATTATAAACTAATCAATAATTCAAATAATTGTAGAATCCAAATCCATAATACAGTAAATACCAAGCATTAATACAGTTTCTTTATAAATAATAAATAACTAATTTAATAATATTATTATTAATGAATAATTAAAAAAAATTACAAATTTATTTATATATCACATTGTCACGTCTGGACAGCACACAAGTTCCCAGTCACAATAATAGCTTACACTTCTTCGTGTATCGCTATACAGTGTGACAACTTTAAACAACAACTACAAAATCGTAAGTATTATCTGGGAGGTACGTGAGCAAGTGAAGTAGAGGTAGTTTTCCCTATGTATACTATCGATGCTAGAACAGACTTATAAGTGATGAAATGTTTATTTATAATTAGACAACCAAAAGAAAGTTTTATTAGAAGTTAGGCAACAAAATATTACAATGGCGTGTTTCTATTCTGTTACTACTTCTACTATTTACATGATTATTATTATAAACGTTGTTATAATTACTTAATAAAATAGAATAAGATAAAATAAAACAAAAAGATAAAATATCAAATGTTGCTATCTTAAAAAAATATGCCGTTCAAAAGGAACCCTCTTTTCTCCCTCTTGCTACCGCTACTTTTATATTTCTTTCTCCTCCATCATTCCCATCATTCGTACTTCTCCATCATTTCCATCATTGTACAACTCCATCATTTCCATCATTTGTGTTCCTACACCACATGTTTTCTGCACTGCCATCTTACCAATCTTTCGTCGTCACCACAACATCAAATATTAAATAAAATAATTTATTTGATAGTGATGAAAGCGAATCAATATTCATTTCATTATTGTTGTACAAAATGGAATTTATTTAATCCGGTAATTCTGTTAGAAATATTTTTTAGATTTTAAAGATTTTAAATAGAAGGAATGGAAGAAAATAAAGAAATCGGAGAAATGAAAGAAATAAGAAAAACGGAAGAAATGGAAGAAGTGGAAGAAACAGAAGAATTGGAAGAATTGAAAGATTCAGAAGAGTAGGCATATTGTTATATTAAACTTTATTTTAAATCATAATTGCTAATAATAAATTACATACATTTCTAATAATATTAAGTCGGTGATTATTTGATTTTATAATTATTGAAATCAATGTTTTGATACTATATAACAATTCTCTAATCAATAATAAACTAATCAATATAAATTATATTACAGTTTGTGAGTATTTAATTTTTAATTATTGAAATCAATGTTTTAATATTCTCTAATCAATAATAAACTAATAAATATAAATTATATTACAGTGAGTGAGTATTTAAATTTATAATTATTGAAATCAATGTTTTAATATTATATAACAATTCTCTAATCAATAATAAACTAATCAATATAAATTA
>CAJVPK010001103.1:0-15560 GCA_910592015.1 Diversispora eburnea | reverse complement strand
TATTTTAATTATAAAATAATAATATTTTAAATAATTTTTTATATACTTAAAAAATATTTAATAAAATATATTTTGAACATATTTTAAATATATTTTAAGTATATTTTAAATATCGTAGTTTTTATAGGACTAAACTATTATAAAGTCGAATGGTCAGTGATAATATAAAAATAGGCTGTTTCAAAATATTGACGAAAATATTTAATAACTTAGACAATAGATAAACATTCCAATTCATTTGTAGAATAGTTTTGTTCGGCTTTATTTAAGCTTCTACTGGTATAGACAATTATATATTTAATTTTGTCATCCTTTTGTGCAAGTACTATACCTAATCCTAATCTGAAAGTATTAGTATATAAATAGAAAAGTTGATTAAAATTAGGATATTTTAATATAGGAGTAAAAATTAATTCTGCTTTCAAAGTTTTAAAAGACTATTGTTATACTTTAGTCCATTTGAATTTAGTATCTTTTTATAATAATTGATTAAGTGATTTGATAATTTTAAAAAAGTTCTTAATGAACTTGTAGTAATAAGAAGCTAATCTCAAAAATTCTTTTAGTTAGCATAGTTTATTTGGTTATTAAAGTTTTTTACTTTAATAATTTTATCTTTATCTAGTAGAATACTTTTTTTAAAAATGACATAATCTAGGAATTTGATTTTAGATAAAAAAAATTGATATTTGTCTACATTAATTTTTAAATTTGCTTTTTGTAATGTGTCAAAATAGTAACAAGGTATTTCAGATAATTTTCAAAAGTATCAGAGTATATGGTTAAATTATCTAGATATACTACTATAATTTTTTCAATATAAGGTTGTAGAATTTTATCTATTAATCTTTGAAAAGTAGCAAAGACATTGCATAAGCCAAAAAGCATCACATTAAACTCATAAGTTTCCATTTGTATAATAAAAGTAATCTTCTTTTTATCCTCTTCTTTTACTGTGACTTTTCAATAACCACTGGTCAAGTCTAAACTTGTAACATCTTTAAAAGAGTCAATAATAGGTAAGGGGTATATATCTTTTTCAGTTTCTTTATTTAGTTTTCAGTAGTTAATATATAAATATTATTTGCTATTTTTCTTTAGTATAATTACTATAGGCAAGGATCAAGGACTTTGTAATTCTCTAATAATTCCTTTATCTAACATAACAGTAATTTCTTGTCATAAGAATTTTCTTTTACTAGGAGCAACTCGGTAGACTCTTATTTAATTGGATTAATATCATTAATTTTAATTTCATGAACTACTTCAATAGTTTGTCTCAGTTCTAATGTTTGATCTTCTTTGGAAATATTCTTGATAAATATGTCAGTGTATTTTGTAAACAACTTATTAATTTGTTATCTTTAAGTTTCATCAAGTATAGGGAAATTAATTTTAATTTTCTTATAAAGGTATTTGGTTAAGTATAAAACAAGATTAGTAATTTTGTTTTCTTTAGAAATATAGTTTTCAAGAATATTATCAAGAGCACTTTTTTCAAAATAATAGTTCTTATACTCTTCTAATTCATCTTCTAGATCATATTCAAGTTCCTGTTGTATTTGATTATTATCTATGTCATCTTTATCTTTATGAATAATATAAAAACTAGGGGTAACAGTATAGATTGTATCAACAGTTACATCAGTAATTATATTAATTCAAAAACTTTCAAAATTATATTGTAATATTAGATTTCAAAGGTTATCGATTGTGTCACAACTCTTCAAAATTGAAATTTAATAGTTAAATTTCAATACGTTGTTAATCATGATTACTTTTACTAAACACGATTAACTAACAACAAATAATAGGAAAACTGTTGTCTAAAAGATTACAAAGCAATTAGATGAATATATTAAAGTTGAAGGGTTTATACTATGGAAGAGTATAAGGAATAAAGGATTTGATGTTGTAGATTTGTTCGAAAGAGACTAAAGGTATAAAAATTTAAAGGAATATGAGGGTTTTATACTAAATTTATAGATATTCACAAAGAAGATTATCAGTTTCACACAGAAACTATAGTAATTTACACAGAATTAATATAACTAATTCAGATCACAAAGTAAAGTTAATTATAAACAAAATAATATCGAGATCACGAAGTAAAGTATTATTATAAAAGTATTTTACTAATAAATCAAAGAGTTAAATTATCAAATTTTTATGAAAACTTTATTAATAATTTGTTACAATTATCGAGTTCAAAATATAATCAAGTTCTAACTGTCTTAATTTCAAGAATAAAAGCTATCTCTATTTATACAAAATTATTATCCTGTTACAAGACTATAATTATTAATCTCAAGAAAACTCTGAAAATTTCTGTTACATTCTGGAATATTCTATAAGTTATTTTTACTAATAAGTCATTTGTATCAGAGATATTTACCAGAGGTGTTAACCAGAGATATTAATTAGAGATGTTAACCTCACGTTACAATAAAAATAATCTACATCTGTTACTTGTAAATAATAATAATACTATTAAAATGTAATACAAATAAAGAAATTTAATTAATAAAATATGCTAATAAAATATAATACTAATAATAATAAATATATATAAGAATTAAAGAAATAAAGTCAATAATGTATTATTTCGTTATTGAAAATCTTCAAAGTTCAATGTTAAATTTTTTAATGATAACATAAATTTTCAAAATTCAATAGCTAGTATTTTAATATATTTTGTTTCAAATTTATTGTTTTCAGATTATTTCAAATTTAATCGTTTTCATTGTAATTCCATATATTATAGAAAATTTCATTTTATAATATTTTATTACTTTCTGAATTTTTATATAATTTATTATTAATTTTATTATTAAAAATAATAATAAATATTTTATAATATTTTTTTTCTATTTTTTTATATATTTTCATACAATAATGTAATAATATAAGGTAACTATTTTTTATATAATTCTTAAATATGACGTAGGTTTCTATTTTCTGTAATATTATATTACTTGATATTTCTTTTTATCTTTATTCTTTTATAAAGATAATAATATTTTAGCTTTTGTTTTGTTTTTTTGTAATTTTACAAAAGTTTGAAAGATGTTTATTTATCTTTTTAAGATTTTTTCAAATTTTTTTCAAATTTCTTATAAATTTCTATTATAATAATTAAAATTAATATTATTAATTTGAATTTTCTATTATTTGAACTATTAGAATATATTACTTATATATAATTAAATATTGTAATGTTTTGTGATTCAAAGTAAATTAATTTTTTCAAATAAATAATTTAAATACTTATATTGTTGTTATGAATATGTTAACAAAGGAAGAACCTGTTATGATTTTAAATACTATTACATAAAACCTTAATGTAATTATTTAATAAAATAAATTCTTTAAAAAAAGGTCTTTAAATTATACAGAAAAATTTTAAATTTTTTTACCTTATAAATTTACAAAAAAATTATTAGTTTTCATCTCTTTGAAGATATTCTATTGACAGAATAAATTATAGGAAGATATAAATATACTATTTCAAAATGTTTTATAAGTATATGTTAAAGTTAATAAAATATTCCTGAAAGTAAACAAAGTATAAAATATATTTATTTACTTATTAAATTATAAAATAAAGTCGATGCAAGCCAATAAATATTATTAAATATATTTTAAATTATTGTTTTTTATTTGGTATATTTTGATATAATAATAACAAAAATATGAAGATATAAATTTATTTCTTTTTGAAAAGTTTTATATAGATTGTTTAAAGAGAGTAAAAGTAGTTATTCTGAAAATAAATAAAAAAATACATAGTTAAATAATAAGTTATATAAGATAACTAATCTTGTTATACAAACAAAAAACATTAACTTTCGAAAAAAATTTGAAATGATAATTAACGATATGATAAACTTCGATGGATATCGATATCAATTAAAATGCAGTAATATAAATTTCAAAAGATATTTGTTAATAATACCATAGGTAAAATCCTATACTTACAATATTCATATGATAATAATTATTCTTATTTGAAAATTTTATTATAAATATTATATATAAATATTTGTAATATTTAAACAATACTAATTCAAACTCATTGAATCATTGACTAGTTATTTTGAATATCTTTAACTATAATATATTAAATTATCAAAGGTTTTGGAAATATATTAATATTAATAAACTTTGATTCAATATAATATCTAATAAAATTATAACAATAATATAATTACATTTAGTAAATATAAATACTAATCTTAATTGTTGTGATAAATTTCAAAAGATATTGTTAACAATGTAATTTCGCTACGATAAATTTCGAAAAATATTATTAACAGTGCAATGTCAATTAAAATTACTGCGATAAACTTCTGAAGAATATCATTGACAGTGCAATGTCAATTAAAATTGCTGTAATAAATTTCAAAGGATATTGTTGATAGTACAATATCAATTAAAAATCGTAATAATATAAATGCAAGTGATGATCATTGAAATAATATATTATGAATATCTAATATAAACGAAGGTTATTGATATGAAATTACTACGAAAATGATAATATTTGCAAAATTTTACACATGAAGATATCAAAATTGATAACCTTCAAAAGTTATTGATATGAATTTACTATGAAAATGATAATATTTATAAAATTTTGTACATGAAAATATCAAAATCGATAATCTTCAAAGGTTATCAATATAAATTTATTATGAAAACAATAATATTTGCAAAATTTCACCATGTGAAAATATCAAAATCAATAACCTTTGAAGGTTAGCAAAGAACTTCAAAGGATAACATATTGAAAAACAACAAAATACTTATGTTAATGTTAACTTTTGAAGGTTTTCACTAAAAAAAATTTCCTAATATAGAAGAAGTATGAATTGAAAACATTTCTAATAAAATATGGCAAATGCAACAACAATGTTATTCAGAATTTCTAACAACATATTCTACTATCAACATATTACTTGATATAACACATATTGTAAGATTCAAAGAAAATGCACAACAAATTAATTGTATAATTTGTAATATGTTACCTGTACCTGATAACAAATTTCTAATTTCATAAGCAATTGATATTGTAAATTTAGTACCTTGGAATACTTCATTTACAAATCAGATGTTTAAATCAAAAACAAATTTGCCTTCCAACATTTGATTGCAAAGAGTTATGTATCTTAATAATTCTCTTATTGAATATAAGATATATAATAGTACTATAGATATTGTAACAGATATAAATCTTTCAGAACAAATAATTTGAGTTGTATTTTTAGTTAGGGGATCTATAATTAATATAGATGTTACAAAACAAACTCATTATTTGAAATAAATGGAACTAATTGTCAACAAACTCAATATCCCCTACAAAACTGTTTTGCTTTAACAGTTCATAAAACACAAGGTTTAACTTTACTCAAAGTATATCTTGCATTAGATGAAAATATTTTTTCATCAGGACATGCATATGTTGCTCTTAGTCAATGTCCCACTTGGGAAAATATTAAAATATCTCACTTAGATCAATCAGCCTTTATGACTGATCAAAATGTCATCCAGGGATATCAAAGGTTAACTGAAATTTCAAGATTAAATCCTCATGTACTTTCTTAAACTTACTCTCCTTGATTTAATTTAATTTTTTAAACTAAATTAGAAAAATGTATAACAAATGTGATACTAATTAACATTGCCAATTCCAATCTTATTCATGTGGTAGATACCCCCAAAAAAATAAATGGCTAGTTTGTTCTAGATAAAAAGAGATAATCATTTTCGATAGCGAGGGATTTTAATTTATTATTGTATTACAAAATCGGAATGGTAAAAAAAGCACATGATATTTAAAAATGAAAATATTAAATCTACGTGTAACATTTGAATTTATATATCGAAGTTCAATAGATTTTAGATTTATTTAGATTTTTAATAATTCGAAAGAATAAATTACTGAATCAATGAGGAGTACGATGAGAAGCACGAGAAATGTATCATACATAATTACACATAATAAAGATGATCACGGACACCTTTTAGGAATAAATTCTTTAGCATTAGATACTCGAACCGTAAATCCCAAAACCGGTAAACCCGAAGGAATACTTTATTCAGCTGGACGGGATGGTGTGATTACCTCTTGGGATTTACATTTACCATTTGAATTATCATCAATCTCGTCCTCCCCCTCCTCTTCCTCAAGTTCGAAAAAAGAAAAAGAACCAATAGTAACTATTAATGATTTAAAAAAACGGGATGGTGGAATAATTCAGCTTAGTGATGGTGGAATAGTTCAGCTTAGTGATGGTAATAATAGTATTCTATCTAAAAGTGATGACGATGATAATATTCCTTTGGAAAAATTTAGTGATACTAAAAAAGGTCATTATTATTGGAAAATTGATGAAGCTAATTCTTTTTCGGTGGGTTTATTTATTTATTTATTTATTATTATTTTTACTCAATGATATTAAAATATTAATTTTTTTTGTTAATAAATAAAGCCACCACGTGCATCTACGTTTCGTCAGTCATTCCGAAGCCATACCGACTGGGTGAATGATATAATACTTTGTCATAATAATGAAACATGTGCGTGTATCATAATAATAAATTTCTCTATACTGTATTCCAGAAATCAATTATTGTTTTAAATATATATATATTTTTATTATGTATATTATTATTATTTATTTGTATATAATTTGAGAAAATTTATGGAATTTATTGAAATTTATGAAATTTACATGAAATTTATATGATGAAATTTATTATGGGTGAATTGATTGATTGTTGTTTATTAGTAATTTCCGCATCCTCTGATCGAACATTAAAACTCTGGCATCCTCACATATCAAATAGTCCAACCACCATCGGATATCATAGTGATTATATAAAAACTTTGGCTCATGCTCAAGGACCGGGTTGGATCGCTAGTGGAGGATTTGATCGTAAAATTATATTATGGGATATAAAAGAATGTCGACCATCATCAGGAATTTCTTCAATTAATTTAGATTATCTGTCAATAGGTACACACACATATATATATATGTAAATATAATATTTTGCTCATTTTTAATTATTATATATATATATATATATACATATTTTAATTTAAATATTTTTTTTTTACTATTTTATATTGTTATAAAAAGGAACGATATCAGAAGTATCACCAAAATCTTCGATATACACACTTGCATGTAATCCATCGGGGTCGGTATTAGTTTCTGGATCGCCTGACAAAGTAAAATTAATTAATTATTATTTGTTTATTATTTGTTTATTATTTATTTGCTTATTTATTTTCTTATTTGTCTATAACCCTAAATGACTCTCTATAATTTGATCATTACAATTATTGTTTCGACATTTTCTTATTAGATTATTCGTGTTTGGGATCCACGTTCGTTTAAGCAAATTACAAGTTTTACTGGACATACTGACAATATAAGAGCTGTTTTAGTTAGTGATGATGGTGAATTAGTAAGTCTTGATTAATTTATTTCGATTTATTTTAATTTAATTCGATTTATTTATTTAAAATTATATATTATATTATAATCTTTTGTCTTTTTTTTTTTCGAAAATTTAGGTTTTATCGGGATCATCAGACACCACAATTAAATTATGGTCACTTCGAACACAACGTTGTATTAATACTTTTACCATTCATTCAGATTCTGTTTGGTCTTTATTTTCTGATCATCCTCGATTAGAAACATTTTATGCTGGTAGTAAAGATGGACTTGTTACTAAAACTGATTATAGTGGTTGTGCTGAGATTCGTGATGGAGATTGTGTGGCTGTTTGTAAAGAAGATGCTGGTGTCATTAAGGTTATTTATATTTATATTCTATTTATATTTATTATATTCATATTTATAATGATTCAACGTATCATATTAACTTTATTATAAATTTCAGCTTGTTGCATTAGATAATAAATTTGTATGGACAGCAACATATGATTCTAGTATAAAAAGATGGGTGTGTGCATATTATATTATATATCTTATATTTTATAAAAAAAAATGAAAAAAAATGGCATTTTTATTATTGTTATGATGTTTTAACTATGTTAATATTTTAACTATAGAAAGACGTGTGTATGCGTCGTAATCATAAGAATTATATGTTATCTTCCTCATCTACTTCGCCTCCTACATCTCCAACTTTTCCTTCTACTTCACCTCCATCATCACCACCAATACCTTCATCTGCGGTGATAAAACTTACATCGAATGGAGGTGTAAATATGGATACTGAATCCGCTACTATTACTACAACGGATGATCATATGGAAGATCTTGAAGATCCAATTCCAGTTGCATTAATTCCAAATTATGTAATTGAGGGTTAGTATATTATTATTATTATTATCATCAGATGGAGAAAGATATTTTTAATTATAATAATAATAATAATATTTTTTTTAGGACAACATGGATTAATTAAACATCAGATGTTAAATAATCGAAGACATATTCTTACTCTTGATAATTCAGGGGAAGTTGCTTTATGGGATATAATTTTGGTAACTTTTTTTTTTTATAAATTCTTAAAATTCTTAATAGTTGTTTTATTGATTGTTATTATATTGTAATTGACATTTCTGTTTTCATATTTTATTTATTTCATCTATTCCTTTTTTTTTGTTACTAGTGTTCACGTTTAAAGACATTTGGAAAACACAATATTGATGAAGTTTTATCAAAGATTAATACTATCGAATCCATTCCAAATTGGTGTTCTGTAGATACTCGGGTGGGGGTACGTAATAAATATAATATAGATAAATAGATTTTAGTAGAATATTGAATTGTGAAATTATTTAATGTGTGCAATATCTTCTTTAATATGCAAAAAGAAAGAAAGAAAGAGAAAAAACAACTGATTTTATTTTCAAAGGCTTTAACAGTTCAACTTGACGAGAAAAGTTGTTTTGATGCAGAAATGTATGCAGATGAAGCTGGATTACCCGAAGATGTAGAGATGCGAGAAGATCAAAGAAGTATGAATATATTTTTTTTCAGAATAATTAAATAATCAAATAATTAATTAAATAATTAATCTTTTTTAAATAGTTAATCTTGGAAAATGGGTGTTACGTTATTTATTTGCAAAATTTACTAAAACCGAAATACAAACTTATGAAGAGATTCAAAGGCACCATAATTTAATGCAACAAAGGTTACAACAATCTGATTTTAGACGAGGAGGAGGTGATCAACAAGAAAGTAGGACAACTTTATCACAAAAAATTTCATTTCCTCCCGCTACTTTGCATTCTACCGATACAAGTAATAATAGTAGTACAATTTATCAAAAAACATCTATTATAAGTAATTCAAGTAATAATAATAGCGGTGGTAGTAATAGTACCCCTACAACACCACCTACTGCTGCTACAATTCAATCAATTATTAATTCACCAGGTTCCTTACCAAGAATTACTCAATCTCCTACCACACCTGTAGCTGCTTTTACTACGGGTCCATTTACTGCACCTGCAACTACTGGAACGTCTGCTCAAGATTATTTTTCTGGTTCTCATCATGATCCATCTATCAATAATAACAATAATACTAGTACTACTACTATAAATACAACAAATACTACTAGTCTTACACCTTCAGATAATAATAATAATAATAATAATAATAATAATAATAATAATAATAATAATAATAATAACAATAACAATAATAATAATACTACTACTAATATCACTTCAACAGAATCACTTACCGGAACAACAATAACAACCACAACATCATCTTCAACGACTGGCTTATCAACTTCTGATGTTATTAAACCACCACCTCCTGCTTTAGTGAATCAATCTCCTAGTAGTAGCAGCGGAACAGCAAGTTCAATAATGGGAAGATTTAAAAATCCTTTTAATGTTCGTAGTAAAACTCCTCGTTCACCAACGAATACTGAAAATAAACAAGAAGCAGAAAATTTTTCAAGTACTAATAATGCTACTAATATTAAAGCTGGTGATTTAAAATTAACTGTGTCCACTAATCAATTAAAAGATGAAAATAATTCACAACCATTACGAAAGGATGATGAAACAATGGTAAATTATTTAAATTGTTATATATATAATCTTTATTTGTAAAGTTATATGAAAGGTTATGTTTCAATTCAAATTTCGAGATTTAATTTTTATTATTTATTTTATCTATTAAAGGTTAACTCGCCTACCACAAGTTTCGCACCTCAACTCAACCAAATGTCAGTTATTGGTGGTTCTCCTTCCTCTCCTTCTTCTCCTTCTCATATTCCCACCCGTCAAATGAAATCTATCATTGTACCCCCTTTTGTCCAATTTCCTGTACAAGAAACTCCCGAAATTCAAATTCCACCTCACACCATCATTATAATATCAGAAGAAACTCCCGAAGCTTCCGCCTGTGTAGATTTATATCGAGGAACTGTTGATTCATTGGATAGAGATGCCGAAATCGTTGAACAAAAAGCTCCAGATTGGCTAATCGAATTCTTAATCAAAGTACGTACGAAAATATTATATATATATATATATATAATTTTTTTAATTATGATCTCTTGCATCTCTCTCCCTCTATTTTCTCCTTTCTTCTGTATATATATATATATGTTTGTATATATTTATTTTCGTAGTAGGTAATACGCAAATTTTGGTGGAATTTACAAACACACACATATAATATTTTATTCTTTTTTATTAATATTATATACTTTTGTTATTTTCAAAATAATAAAAATAATTAAGGGCAGGACTACTCAAAAAGAACCATTCAAGATTGGTTTTTTATTAAAACCACACGAAGGTTCTGAACTTGATGATCTTCCGAATGGGTATTTATTTGTATATATATTATTTTTATATAAGTATTGATATTTAAAATTTATTATTATTATTATTTTTTTTTTTTTTAAAAAAAAATAAGTAATGCGCGGCTAACAGCTAACCGTATGTTACGAGCTCGCAAGATTTTAGCCTATGTCGTGGAAAAATTAGAACTTGATCAACCAGAAGATAATATTAATGAAATGAATTTATCAGAAACTGAAGAAAGAGATGATAATGATAATAGTAATAAAGAAAATAATAATGAACAACAACAAAAGAAAAATAGTTTAAAACCAGAAATGTGGTTAGAATTAGTTTGTCAAGATCAGGTTTGTATTGACTTGACCATTTAACATTATTTAAGCTTAAATATTTATTATTAATTAATATTTTTTTATAATTAGGTTTTACCACCCACAATGACTTTATCAACTATAAAATCACATATATGGAAAACTGGAGGTGATATAACAATGACATATAGGTATTTACATTTATTATAATTCTTATATCTATTTTTTTTACATTGTCAGCAAAATAAAATTTATATTATTATTAAATAAACAGATTAAGAATGAAAAGTGTTTAATTTTATAAACATTATGCATACTGTAAATGTCAGGTGAAATAGAATTATTATTGTTCACATTTAGTTTTGCTTTATTTGGCTTGTTTTAAAATATTTGTATTTTTGAATTAAAAAACAATAATAATAACATTAACAGATAAAAAATAAATATTTATTTATTATTTTTTTTTATTCGTTGAATGTTCATTTGATTTAAAAGAACTTAATTATTACCTTAAATAAATGTGTAATAACAATAATTATTAGTACTTTTTATTTATTTTTATTTATTTTTTTAGTAGACATTATTATTTATTATTATTTATTTCCAAATTTTCTAAAATCTAAAATTCACATAACTGATTTAAACAATATTTACTGATTCGAACATTTTTTGCTTATTTGAATCGTATGAAAAAAAAATAATTCTTTATTCATTCTTATTTATATATTTTATATATGGACAAATTCAATTTTACCTTTAATATAATTTTATATTGAATAAAAGTAAATAAATTTTATAAATAAAAATTCGAATTAATAAATAAAAATAAAGATAATTTACATAAATCTAATTTATCATAGATTATAAATAAGTCACCCAACCATGCCTTTAAAGAAAAAAAAGATTTTACCACTTTACAAAATTTGTAAATACATGAGTTAAATTGTTTTTTCTTCAAAGCTCTTGAGGAAAACATCATTTTCACCACCTTCCATGACACGAGTAATTGGTGTATGCTCTGGACGATTAAATTTCTTGATGTATTCCTATATTTAATAATAATAATGATATTGATCACGTATTTATTATTTTTATTATTTACAAAAGAAAAATATTTAGAAAATATATAAAATAATTTATTATTTTTTTACCTGAGCATATTGTAATGAATATTTTTTCTCTTTAACAGTGGATTTAAGTCCAATCCATATGAAAACTTTAAATAGTTATTTAATAAACAAAAAAAAAAAATAATTCATTAATAAATAAGAAATAAGAAATAAATAGAGTAAAGAAATAAAGAAATACCATTATGAACAGCATCAAAAATAAACACATCATTAGTATCAAATCGAGATAATGAGATGGGACCAGATTCTTCAGTAAAGGTCAAACTACCAGAAGAATCACTAACTCTAAATAATTTCTTGGGAATATTTGCAATATCAGAATCTTTATCTTCTGATGCAGGTTTAATAGGTCCACTACTTCCAAGTGCTTCCCAGAATTTTGGCATTTCTTTATCTCCTTCATCTAAATGAATTAATTATTAATTTTTAATTAATTATAATTAAAATAAATAAAATAAAAATATATGGATATATAAATATTAAATTACCAATAACGATTGTCTTAGCCGATCCACTTCTCTCACTTTCAACAGCTTGAACAAATTCTGCTGCTTTAACTTTTTCAACTCCGTGAGACTTCTTTCCATTAAGTTGATAAAGTATAACACCGGTATCTAAAACAAAGACATCACCCGAATTTAAAGACGTATAATCTTTAGGGACTTCTCGAATTACCACTGTACGTTTAATTAATTTGATCTTAAGTAATCGATGACGATATTCTTTAGGTGAATGATGATTAAATCCGGATGAAATTCCACCCTCTTCTACACGAAAATGAGGGAAATAAGTAATGAATAATGTGGATTCATTATCTTGAACCTATTAACAATAATCATATTAAAATTATTATATAATTTTAAATATTCAAAATTTTAAAAATCATTCTTTTACCTCACGATGTTGAACCGGAGAAGTTCCAAGGACTAAATACAATAATAATAACAACGATAAATAAATAATGACAATAATAAATAAACAAAAAACAAATTTATATAAAAGAATTTCCTACAATCATCCAATTCTACCGTTTTGTAAGCAGCAGTTCCAATTTCATCCTATAATTTAAATTTTAATTTTTCTTTTTTTTTTTTTTTTTTAAAAAAAAAAAAATCAAATGAATTCTATTATGAAAATTTACTTGAGAACTATCCAATCCAAGCCAAAAATGAATATCATGCGCTAAGGCCTCAGTATCTTTATTCTTCTTATAGGACTAAACATAACATATATACACGCACAGAATATACATTAAGAATATTTAAAGAATATAGAATATAATTTTTAACTTTTCATTCTTCACCACAATCACTTACATGAAGAACAATATAACTATCCCCTAAAGGTTAGATAGAAAGGTGAGATAATGGATAATAAAGTGATAATTGTGATTTTTATCAAGAAAGTCAATCCTTTACCTGAATAGAATTCACCGTATTTGTTTTTTGGCCATGCTTTCACGGTAAATTTTTCAATACGCCATACCCATAAACCACTAATAAATGTAATTTTTTATGTTTAGAATTTCCCGAAGTCACATGATACTAATAAAAAATATAGTATGTATATGCTCACGCTTCTATGCCAACTTTTGTGGTGGGATCCGCCCACGCTTGTTCTTGAGCTCCGGCTTGATAATGAGCTTCCTTTTCGATATTTGAACCAAAATTTGCAAGGTTAGTTTCAGAAAAATCTACAAAAAAAAATAATAAAAATAAAATTACAAAATTAACAAAATTACAATAATTACAATAATTACAAAAAATTAATCATAATTTTAATTATTCATTTACCCCACTTTGCTTGTTTTTGCATGATGTTTAAAAATAATAATTTTTTTAAAAAATTGAAATTGAAATAATGGTTTCTTTGTAAAGAAAAAGAAAATGAATAAAAATTCTTATACCAATTTTATTGATTTCTTGTGTAGCGATGTTGAGATAATTCATGAGCACAAAATAACATGTAGGACAATCAATTAACTCTTTATTGTTACCTTGTTCTCGTTTCTCGCTCAAAATCACGTGCTCACCGACTAGCAAGCCTTTGCCCAAAACTTTTGATTAGATAATTTTTGCGGAAAATTATTTTTCTATTTGTGATCTCTATAAAGTTTCATTCTGTCTAAAATTCAGCAATTATCCACTTTTTTAATAGGGTAAAAATATTTGATATGATAATATATCACATTACATATCGGATATTATTCACGATAATAACCAAAAAATTTTATAAAATGTTCGACCATGTTCTCAGATATTCATTAAATGTTATTAACTATATTAGTAGAATTTGTGTAACGAACAAAATAGTATTGTTGTTTAACAAAGGTAAACGCGGACGCATGTTGAATGTATAGGTAGGTGTATTTTTTAAAAGCAATGAAAAAAAAACAATATACTTACCTTTTCTCCTCATTTATCTTTCTCTCCTTTTACGTAAATACTTACCTCGTTCTTTTGGAATGAGTTCACGGGTTTCGCGACGGGAGGACGGGAAGGAATCTAATGAACTATAAATCGCTAAAATCTTAAAAAAATAATATACTTACCTTCTTAATTGTTAACAATAAAAATTAATAAAATGATCTGTCGATTTCCAATTATTGCCTCTGCATTCTTTATTTTTTTTATCCCTTAAACCATCCATTTTAACGGGCAAATTTGCTCGCTAAAATGATTGGAGAAAAACTAGGCCCAGAAAATTTTTTTAATCAAAGCTTTAACTTGAATTGACCAGATAACTCCCCAGATTGTAGGTCATGTGGTGACACTGCGGCGCGCTGTAACGTTTTCATAAACTTAAGTCACGTGAAATATGCCTCCAGAAATTATCTACATAACAGTCAGGCGACATGTCCAATGATAGGCATTTCTAGATATTTAATTATAGGGATCGGCAATCTGCAGCTCATAGTAAAAATTTTCAAATTCATATAAAACATGAAAAATTATCGAACTTTCCAATTGGATATATCAAAATATTATATACAAAACGTGATTAAAAAGTGGTCATGCTTATTGATAAAAAATTACTTGTATTATATAAATTTGTTCGAACTCAATAAACTTTCTATTCCACAAGAATCTCAAGGTTAAAATTCGCTAATTTTCAAGATGGAAGAAATAGAAATTGAACCCGAAGAATATTTTTATAGCCAAAATATATCCTTTGACTTTGCCGATTTTTCAGAAAATAATATTCAACTATTAAATGAATACACCGAAGATAGTTTATCTGAGAGAAGTAAAAATGAAAATAATAATTTTGAAATATATTCTAATACAAGTTATAATGA
>CAJVPK010001102.1:0-15567 GCA_910592015.1 Diversispora eburnea | reverse complement strand
GACTAAAAACTAAACTTTCTTCTCTAATTATATTTAATAATAATTCATCTAATTGTTCAGGCTCACTATCTGAAAGTATTTCATATAAATTTTCATTCATTTTTTATTTTTTATTCATAATAAATTTTGTGAACAAAGAAATCAAAATGCAAATGTAAATTGTTATTTTATTAATTGATTAATCAATCAAATTACTAAAATAACTTGGAGCAATCTGGAACAAAAATTATATTGTAACCCAGGTTATAATAAATTATTTACTCCGGGTTAGTACAAAAAATTAGAAATCTTAACCCGCTCTGTGACAGAGTGATACATAACCCAAGTTGATGCCAGAACATTATGCTCCAGTTAACAACCCTAAGTATTCGATATGTGTATAATTTATTAATTTTTGACCAGTGAATTACAGTAAATAAATATAAAATTTATATATTATATATATGTTTTCTTATTTAAAGTTAATTATAAGAATTTTTTATATTTTATTATTAAAAAATTAACTTTAATATGTCACAACTTTTGTTAATTATATTTGAATTTTATTAATTTTACAAATATTTCAAATCTATATTAATCATTTTTAAAAATCAAGAAAAAAAAATCAGAAAATAATTATCAATTAGTTTCACAAATAAAAACTTTTTTATCTATTAATATAATAATAAAAATTATATTAAGTACAGTTAAAGTTTAATATATGAAATATATATTGTGAAAGTTTCAGATTTTCAAATTGAGAGTTGAATTTAATATTAATGGTTGAATATCAGTTATTTTAAAATTATACTCTAAAGTTTAATTATGTATTATTTTCTCAATTTTCAATTTTTAATATATAAGATTAATATTTTTATATAAGATACTTCATATTTCAAACTTTAAGATAACTTAATACTACATTTATTATTAAGTTAATAAATAATTAAGATTTTTAAATATTTATAATTAATATAATTATTTTTGAATTTTTTTTTTTTTATTTTTTTAAAATTTTTTTAAATTTCATCATTTTTATTTACATCTAAGTGAAGTCAAAATTTTTATTAAATACTGAAAAAACTGTAAATAATTAAAATTGTATATATTATTTCTGACTACAATTTCATATAAGATAGTTAGTATTTATCTTTAATATCTATTGAATTCAGTATAGATAATAATCTAAGAATAAATTTATTATTTTTGTCAATTTTATATATCTATTTATAGATGTTCAATTTTATCACAAAATATATCATATGATAGTTCTAATTTAGGAAAATCTAATAAAAAAAAGTTTGTACAATTTAGATCACTTTTTGTATTACAATTAGTATTTTAATTTTAGCAATTATTTTCATTTCACAAATATTTTTGCTAAGGGAGTGTATATTATAAATTAGTTTAGCTAAAATCAAAATTTTATGATGGTACCAAATTTCTCAAAATCTTATAAAAAATAAAATGTAATTTAAATATTAATTAGTTAATTGAATTTGTTAATATTAAAATAAAAAATTTAGAAGTCAATTCATTTGTAGATTTATTATTATTTTCATTACAATATTATAATTCTTTAGCTTTGAGAGACCTTTGAAATCAAGATATCTACTGGTATAAATTGTCAATAAATGTTATTTGAAGTTAAACTATTTGTATTACTGTTGTTTGTTAGATTTATTCCTTCAATTTGATTATGTATTCTGGTTTTTTCTCTAATAAATTATTAATCATATTATAAAAAATTATCATATAATTCTTTAGCTGTTGTCTTTGATTTGGATTTGCACCTGACATTTTTTCATTATATCTACTAATAATTGAGATGTTTTAAAATTATTCCATTACAAATTTTTAATGCCAAATCTTTATCATGCGGAATATTGCAAAATGGATATGATTATTACAAAACTGTAGATGTCAGATATTTTTGAGTAATTATTATAACCAGATAGCTGAAATTCCAATTTCATCAGTTTGTCTAGATAAACTCAAATCTGTAATAACTCATCTAGTTTCATCATAAGAAAGAAAATCCAACATGAAAATCTTGGTGAATTTCTAAAATTTCTACATATCTTGTTATACATAAATTTTCTCATGATTTTTTGAACTAAATATAAATAATAAATATGTAAAACTTTGTATGTTAAATTTATATTATATTAATATAAAATAAGTAAAAATTAACTCATTTAAAAATTCAACTGTTTACATTTTGTGAATTGTTTAAAGATTTTAACACAACTTTCCTATCACTTTTTCTATCCCATTGGTTTGCCTCCCTCCAAATTGCCAAATCCATTTTTTCTAAAGCTCTTTTGAAAACGTTGAGAATTACATTGTAAGCACCAATCATCACCTGTATTTTTATAGAATTCCTCATAAATTAGATTTAATTAATTTAATTTGTAAATATTAAATTTAAAGTAATATTAATTTAGAATACGTGTAGAAAGCCGAGTATATAATAATAATAAATGGTCAAAATTTTTTTTAAGATTGCAAATTTCTATTAAACCTAATAATGATAACATTAATAAAATGCGGGGATAAGTTAAATTCTTTCCGTTTCTCGCGAATCGCGAATTAAGTGTTGGATTTTTTTAAAAAAAATTCAAAACATTAATGAAAAGATAAACAGGTTAACCAAGTTCCACAACTAATGAATAGTTACCAAGCTTTATTAACAATACAATGTTCCATCAGATTAGATCAACAAACTAATGCTTCCACTTCGTTAAAAACAGCATCATTTTACACTTTTAATGCTTACTAACGAGTTTAGCAAAATTGGAATTACAAAATATTATAATTCTAACTGACAGAGCCTTGGCTAATCGTCTTAGCTGTATTTATTGTTTAATAGATTCCATTATGTAACTCTTTTACAATGTCTTGGAGAGAGGTTCCATTGTTATAAAAAATAAAAAATCAAAAATGAATCATTTTGTTTTTCGAATAAAAATTTTTTATTTTATTTTTATATTTTTAAAAAAAAGAGAAATACATATATACATTTTTTAAATACAAGTAATCAAATCTTTAATAATGATTTATGAATTGTTTTTATCTAATTATAAACTTGAGGCAAAGCCTCTCTGGAACAAAAAAAAAAATAATTGTTTTTCATTTTAATTCTTACTATTTTACTATTTATGATCGAGAAATTACAGTAAATAATGTTTTTTCGAAAGCTTTTCTATCATTTTTAAAAGGAATATCAGGATTATAATCAATGATTCCTTCATCTTTATTATCTATAATGTCCATAATTTCAATAGAAGAAATTACTGAAGCTATGAGAATAGCGGCCAGAGTTGGAGCAAACTTGTCAGCAGCGATGCATTTCATTTTCCCCATGGAAAAAGGAATAAAAGGATTAACTTTTGAAGATATAGAAACGTGGTTTTTAAATCGTTCAGGATTAAAAAGTAAAGGATTTTTCCAACTTTTTGGGTCACGATGAATAGTTTCTAAATCTATAGTATATTTATCGTCATCAATTTTCCTATGTATATGTCGGGTTGCGGGATATAATCTTAATGTCTCTTTTACAATGAAATGTAATGGATTATTTTTTAAAGTAGTGTGAGAAGGATTTTTTAGAAATTGTTCAATTGAGCTATCTAAATCTTTATTGTCAGTCGAAATTTCTGATTTCTCCTTTTTTTTCAATTTTTCTTGTAATTTTTGATTGAGAATTTTTCGTACTTTGATTTCTAAAATTGCATATAGCAAAACTCTCCACATTGTTTCGTAAGCAGGAAGAATAATATTCAATGGTGATTGTAATTCTTCTATAGTAGGTTTGGTAAATCCTGAAATAGGTTGAGAATATTGGGATGTTGTGTTTTGTAAATGTTTACGTCCAATTTCTGAGATTATTTGTAATATATTGTTATTCTTTTCATTGTTGTTACTTGATGAAGAAGTTGTTATTGTTTTTAAAGAAGAAGCTTTTTGAAGAAGATTTTTAAGTAAATTATTAGAGTTCTTAATTGATTGTTTATTATTTTCAAATTCTTTAGAATTTATCCAGATTTTATTTATAATCTCCGGAATATTTTCTGCAATGTCATAAATGTTGGAATGAAATCCCAAGTATCCACGTAATACCACATTTAAAGTAATTTTCTGAATCCAAGGAATTAATTCAATTGAAGTAGGTTGATGGAATTTTTTTCTGTTTATAGTATCCAAAGTAATATTAACAAATTCTGTCCATTTTTCATCTTCTATCTTAATAGTTTTGATAATGGCATTTCTAAATTCGTTACGATACCCTTCGTCAGGATTGGTGAATGGATTTGAGATACCAAAAGCATTTTTTAATCTTTGATTTGGTATAGCGCGAGATATAACATCAGTGTTTTCTAGAATTTTTTTAGCAGTATGGATATCAGTAATAATAAAAGTTTTTGAACTATGTTTTTTATGATAATAATGTTTTAACGAGACAAGAAAGATAAAAAGGAAGATAAAAATAATATTCTTATTATCAAATTTCAAAGTATTGAAATTCGAAATAAAATTTAAAATATTTGTAGTAATCATTTTGTCAGAAATTAAATATTTGAGAACAGAAGCAGAACGCAACGATATTACCATTCGCCCTTATATTTATATAAAAAAATTCTTAAAGTTTATCGTAAAATATAACTACATTTATAATATCATTTTTGTTTTTTGGATACAATACATTTCCATCATTACATCATTTACATACTCAAACTATTATAAATTTGCAACCAAATTACCATAAACTGCCACAATCTCGCTTTGTGCATAAAAAAGGAGATTTTTTAGTTTGGTTTTTTATTGTTTTAAATTCTTTTTTGGTTAAATTAAATTACAAACTAAGATTGATTGTTTACTATTAAGGAACAGATGAACGAAAAATTATTAAACTACTTGATTATTCCACACCATTATTGTTTGTGTGTGTAAATTCTTTATAAAATTATAAGATATATATATAATTATCTTTTTAATAATGTTGTCAATCCTGCATGATTCTATTCTTAACCTTAAATATAGAATCCGAGATGCGTTGCTGCGTTGCTGCGTCGCTGTACTATATAAATATAAAATAATTATGGTACTGTATTTCCTTTTGCGTTATTTAATAGATTAGATTCCGAATAAATGAAATTTTGAAGTATACCAAATGGAGAACACAAGTCAGAACGTACAAGTCAATGAGAATATTTTTAGTCAGACAAATTGAATTTTGACCACAGACACAATGGAAAGATATCTTAATAGTACACAGGTATTTAAAAGACGTCTGGACATTTATAAAGAAGAAATCCGTATAAGTTGTAAGGAAAAATATAAGATACAGATACAATGCGTGTATTTAAATGTCAAGGAAAAATGCAAACCTTTACAAGAAGCCTTTCTAAAAATTTATGATCTGAAATAAGTAGCAGAGCAGAAGGCAAACCTAAGTTCAAAATGTTTGAAATCATTAATAAAGTAGACTCTATTAAAGTTAATACTATTGAGTTTGAAAATGAGAAATATAAAGAAAGAGATTTCTCATTTGAAGAGATTATAAGGGGATTTATACCTGGAGACTTAATCAAGGTCACAAAAACATTAATAGATGATACTTCTATTGTCAAAAGAGTTAGTTTAGCAAGTATGTATAGGTGCCGCCCAAATTCAAAATGCTAAATCCCAAATCCCAAATCCCAAATTATGCCAACCAAATACTATGAAAACTGAATTTTGGCAGCTGAAATGCCAAAATAATTTGGGATTTGGGCGGCATACACACAAGTATGTAGAAAATTCAGATTCAATTGATTCAATTGAGAACATACTGGAAAGTAAAAAAAATGGTATTGACAAAAAATTAAATATAATAAAAAAAAAAAAACCTAAATAAAGAAAGGGAAAAAAAAATTAGATAATTTTAATGACAAAGACATCAATATAACACTTAGATTCAACTTAGAAAATAGTAAAAATTTATTATTTAAAAAATCGTATTTCAATTCAGATATTCCCTGGGACACAATTATTTTTCTGTCCTTGAATGGATTTCCTTTTAGAGGACGGCGAGTCGGTTGTAGATTTTTATCTTAATTTTTATTCTTTTTATTATATTTTATGGTTATCAAAAAAAATTTCAGGGTGATAAATATTCATAAGTGAAGTGAATACTTCAATGTTTTTAAATTTTTTTTTCATTATTCTTTTGATTTTTTATATATTTATCTTTTTTTTTTTTTTTTTTTTTTTTTTTTTTTGAATGACCATTTTAGCAATTCAAAACTTTCTGAAACTTCTTTAAATGTAACTTATTATAATTGAAGAAGAGAGAAAGATAATTTTAGCAAGCTATTCAAAGGTTAAAATGATTTATCATTAAAACGTATATTAAAAGCTAAAGCGGAGAACCATATTAAAGAACATTTGTAATAATCACGTCAAAATTGTCTATTTTAATGTTTTTTATATTCACAATTGATGACAAGTTTCGTAATTAATTAATCCTAAAGTAAGCTGTTGTTTCGAATTTTTTTTTAAAAAATCATGAAAAAAAAAATTAAGCAAATTTTTAAATAGGGCAAATTATTTATGTTAATTTTTAATACAATTTTTTCTTTTCATAGCTAATTTTTAATATGATATTTTTTTTTGCAATTTATAAATATCCATATATCAATTAACAAAAATTTATAATTGAAAATTTTAATATAATTTGAAATTTATATTTAATTAAAATCACTGAATTATATATTAATATTAATAGAATAATTAATAAATTTCAATCTAATATTGACACTTATTTTCCTTTCTTCGCGATTATTTTCTATTATTTATCTTTTATTAAATCATAAATTCTCGCTATATAATACAAATTATGCCAATACAAATAAATTAAATTATTATGCCCGAAACAAAATAAAATAATTATTTGTTCAATTTTTTTTTTTTTTAAAAAAAAAAAATACATTTAATTATTACCAAAAATGCAAATCAAAGTCTTTCTATTGGTTTCTATTGGTTGTACATTTCATTTTAATTACCATCATATGAAGGAAAGTAATTATAAACTTTTTGTATTTTCAGGAGGATTTTTATTTTTGCTTCCCTTTGGTCTTCCGCGCCTTTTTGACATAGTTGACTCTGATTCACCATTAGAAAGAACGTGAACCGATGATGATAATTTTTCATCCTCCTCTTGTGTTATTATAAATATTATTAACATTAATTACGTAAAGTAAGTAGAATTCGAAAAATCAAATTAGAAATCAAATAAAATATTTATAAAAAATCACAGAAAAATAGTCTATAAACATTATAAACTACTGACTTTCTTTACATGCAGGAGTTTGATCAGAAAACTTTCCAAGAATGTAATGATTAATGGAAATAGTTCCTTTAACGACAACTGGTAAATTAACTCTAAAAATGAATAAAATTCTTATTAAAATTCTTATTAAAATTCTTATTAAAATTCTTATTAAAATTCTTATAAAGTTATTACTAAAAAATGATAATAATATAATATTAAAAGAATTATACATTAAATTTAAATCTGTCAATATTTTGATATTGTGAAGGAAAGATTTAGTATTGATCTTTAATAACTTTATTAAATCTGCTTGTGTAGCACCAATATTGCGCTTTCGTGCAATTTGTTGTAAAATGTTATATGCTATTGGTGGTATATTTTGAGTGATCTTTAAAGTAATAAAAAATTAATAGTTAATAAAATATTTAAATAAATCCAGTTGATAATATTATACATACATCAACTGCACCAAATAAAATTCGTTTTTTATAATTAGTTGTTGCTTTCATTCGAAATTTATCTCCATAAGTAATTTTTATATCATTTAAAGTCATACCATAAAGTTTAGGTTTTTCTATTGTCTAATAAAATTGAATTTATTTATTAAATATATTAAAAGAACATTTTTTTAAAAAAATAGTTGTTTCCTAATAAAATAATAATTAAGAATACAGCTCATCTAATTAACTTACTGAATCTAAATCACTTTGTTCATTCTTATCTTTTACAATAAAAAATATTAACTCTTCACTTTTCATAAATCTTATCCAATAAAATTCTTTAAAATAATCATCAGCATAAGGAACTTCAGGTGTTTCAAATTTTAATAAGCCTGCTGGTATATCTAAAGGTTCTACATAACTAAATCGTTGATTAAAGAAATCTTGTACAAATATCCAGAGTTCTTCTAAGCCACAGCCTGTATTAGTAGAAATGGGGTGGGTTTAAGTAAAGATAATTTATAATTACCTTTTTTAATATTTACTAACTATTAAACTAGTACCTAGAGCTCCTTCTAATGAAATTTCTTCTAAGCAATATTCTTTAAGGTCGTCAATTATTTGGCGCATTAT
Source organism: Diversispora eburnea (assembly GCA_910592015.1). Lineage (NCBI taxonomy): Eukaryota > Fungi > Glomeromycota > Glomeromycetes > Diversisporales > Diversisporaceae > Diversispora > Diversispora eburnea. The sequence continues at coordinate 7,200 of CAJVPK010001102.1, read as the reverse complement.
TTTCAAATAGAGTTACTTTTTAAATGGATTTTTTTTTTTTTTTTTTTTTTTTTACAGTTTAAATATAGTTTAAAGTTACATATGATATGTTTACCTTATTCGGTAATTTGTTATATGACCTCAATTTTATTAATTTTATTCAGGTAACTCCGCAATTAGTTATAGTTTCCTGTAGAATTGATTTATGAGAATGCCTTTAGAACGAAATATGATATTCCTTAGCTTGTTTTTATTAAGTATAATTAAGATAAATTAAATAAATAAATTATAAGAGATTTTAATTATTTTTCAGCAACGTCATATAAAATTAATAAATTTGAGTTAGATGATACGCGCAATGATCTACGTATCCATCAAATGGTTGTTGTTGATCTTTTGCTGAATTATAAAATTATTTTAAAACTTTTGTAGTGTATATTTTTAAATCTCTCAATGAGGGAAATTGTTTGATCGAACATGTGCAAAATTGATTTTGACATTATAATTTCATTTTAAGTTTATTCATTACACTTCACTAACTTGAATATAGAAGAATCTAAAGCTTTTCTTTTTTTTTTTTTTTAAAAAAAAAAAAGGACTAACGTGGTCATTTCTTGTCTTTATTTACTTATGAACCATTATTATACATATATATATATATATATATAACAATTTACAAATAAAAATCTGGCTAAGACTAAAAATAAATTTAAATCTGCGACCTAACCATCCGCTATAAAAGTTACCATTTTACCAAATCAAGATCGGTCTGAGTCTAAACAAAAAAAAAAACTTTTATTTTCATCATCCCTTACCTTAGGAAACAACATTCCATCCGCCAAATTTAAAACATTATTCTATGTTATTTAATTTGGATCCCATATCGTCTTGATCACTAAAAGTGCTTTCTCATTGCGGACCTTCCTTCAATTTTCGTATATAAAGCGTCAGTTTTTTTGTCGATAGAAGAATCTAAAGCTTATTGGCCTCGATGAAGCAATAGTTGTTTTAACCTTGATTGGATCGATATTCGTCGTCGAGTTATTGTCCATAATATTATACAATGAACAAAAATTTTCGAGATTTACGCCACTACATAATATACGTAAGTGGCTAAATATTAACTTGTTATATATGTATATAATACAAACTTTTGATTTTAATTCTTTGGCTTTAGAAGATCCTTGAAATCAAGATTTCTTAGTAGTATAAATTACTGATGTAAGATAAGAAATTTATATCAAAAATGGTTGTCGAGACAACTTACCATTTTATGTAGAAAGCCAGTTCGATAAACATTTTGAAAAAAAATGATCAATATGAATTATGAATTGTGAATTGTAATTTGAATAAATAAATTTTGCGAAATTTTTTATTATAAAACATTTACAAAACAAATCCGAAATGACGTTGAAAATTATGCAATATATCATTTCTGTTCTTTTATTTGAAAGACCGCTGTTAATAATTTCTGGTAATAGTATTAATTCTGAGGTAAAATTACTTGTTAAAAAATAATCAAATTTCCTTTAAAATACCAGTGAACCAATTCAAAATACTCACTTGTTATAAACAATTTAAAGAATTTACAAACTAACGGAAATTCTACGAATTGTTCACCAAATTCGATTAGGTTTAATTTATTATAAACGATGAAAACCTATGCAGAAAAAAACATTGTTCAATTTAAAATATCAGATTTCTTAAACTCTGAAAAATGTCACTATTCTTTTTTGAACAAATTTATTAAACATTATTACAATCTGAGTGTGCTAAATTCTTTTATGTATCTATTATTCTATCGAATATCTGTTATAACTATTATTATTATTATTATTATTATTATTTTTATTTTTATTTTTATTTTTATAATTATTATTATTATTATTATTATTATTATTATTATTTTTATTTTTATTATTTTTATTATTTTTATTTTTATTATTATTATTTTTATTTTTACCATGGTAATGACTCTTTCCTCCTAACTAAATTAAAATTATAATTAGGTGATAATGAATCGTTTGGTATACTACTTGATAATCCTCTATTTTCACCTTCACAATTACTACCGCTATTATTAACATTCTCGCCATTATTACCATAAACTCCATAATATGTAGTACCTGATGGTAATGTTGCTGAACGTGTTGAACTTATTAATGGTACCGAATCGAGGGTAATTAGAGAATCCACTTTAATTTTAAGATGTTGATTTCGTTTCTTATATTTCTTTTTCTCTTCATAATGTGTTCGTGCACATTCTTTAATAAATCGTAAAGATATGAGAGAATTATTATAAATATAGGTGGAAATCATAAGATATGTGAGAATTATTATTACCTTGTAAATGAGCTTTAAGTTCCATGGAATAAGAATAATCTAATGCCGTCCATCCAGCATTATTCTTAACCGCAAATTGACATCCTCGTTCGATTAACAATGTTACAGCCTATAATGTTAATAAAAGAAAGAAAGAAATATATTAAATAATGTATAAATTATTAAATAAATATTTTGAATCTGATTATTATTAATTACTTGATATCGATCCCAAGCCGCTGCGCTATAAATAGGTAAATAAATAAATAATTAATTAATTATTATAATTCACATCTTACACTATCATAGACTGATATTAAAATTTATACATACTAATGAAGTGTGGTATCTCCTTCTGCATCAGTTTGATTTATATCTGCACCTCCGTATTCTAATAAAAACTAAATAATATAAAATATATATCAAATTATTAATGAATAAATAATTATTTTTATTTATTTGCAATATTGCATTATTATATATAACATACATTAATGGATTCCAAATGTCCAAATTTACACGCATATATTAATGCCGTTTGTCCTTTCTTATTGACCATATTGATGCTAGAGGGAAAATGTGTTAAATAAATTCTCATTATCTAATAAAAATTAAATTAAATAAAACTTTAGATAAAATAAAATAAAATAATATTTTAATTTTTTTTTTTTAAAAAAAAATTTTTACCTACTTTAATACGATTATATTGCGCAGCTATCATTAAAGTTGTGTTATTCTCGAAATCCTAATAAATTGAACGTAATTATTTTATTATTATAATTATTAACATTATTGATTTTATATATAGATATCGATATATATAAAAAATTAATATATTATAATGTCAAAACTTACTCTTGATAATTCAACATCTTCATGACCATTTTGAATTAAAAATTCTATCAAAAGTTCAAATCCATGTTTTGTTGCATACATCAAAGTTGTCCTATTTATTTTAAAATTGAGGGTAAGCAAATATTTCAAATAGACATAAATAAATAAAGTAAATAGATAAATCTACCATCCATTCTTTGGATCTGGATTTTGTATATCAACTTTAGAAGAAAGTTGTTTGATCAAATGCAAATTTCCTTCACATGCAGCTCTTCGAAGCCGAAATCTTGGATCTTCTATTGTCATTATTTAATTAATTAGTTGATATATATTTATATTTATTTTTAAATAAAAAATTGAAAGATCGATGATTTCAATGATTTTTTAAGTAATTTAAATGTATTTTAAAATTATTTTAAAATTATTTTAAAGTATTTTTGAGAAAAGTAATCAAAAATAATAATAATAATAATTTAAAGTGATTTAGAGAAGGGAAGGAAAAAAAAAAAATTCTTCAACCTAAAAATTTCATTTATTTATTTACTTCATATAGTGAAACGATAATTTATTTTGTATTACAACTATATTTAGGTAATAAAATAAACGTGCGTATATGCGACATGTCATGTAAACTGTATATGCGTTTCCACTATTTCTATTTACGGGATGGTAATTCTGATAAAATTCACCTCTTTGTGTGATAACATGATGCAATGAGGTATTGAATATCATGGATCTATCTGAATTTATGTTAATCTTTATATGGTAATGAAATACAATGTAATTTTGATAGATAGATATATATATATATATCTATATAAGTTTTTTAAATAAATAAAAAACCGGCAGTATATCATATTTCAATACCATATTTCATTAAAATTAAAAAAATGGTATGGAAATAAGATTTAAAATTTTCATTTATTTTTACAAAACTACGGTTACTTTTATGGTTTATTAAGTAAATTATTAAAAATATAGTAAATTAATTTGGATTTTGGAATTTGTAACTAAAGTAATTTAATTGTCTGGAGCGAAGTGTAGGACTTTATACTTATACGCATAGTGAAGATTTGAATGATAACGATCCTTGTCACTAAGTTTGAAGATAACGATCATGTGATAATTGATACATCCCATTGGCTTTGGACTCATAATGGTGATTTGGCATTTGAATTTGGGTAACATATAGACTATAAGGGTCCCGGTAAATCTGGATCGATCCAATAATCTGGATTCGTTATTTTAAATCCAAAATAAAAATGGATTATGGATACGGATCATCCGGATTAAATACTATTAATTATCGTGCTTCCATTTCACAAAATTGATAATATAAAATTTTCTCATGTTCCTTTTTCTTTTTTCTTAATAAAAAATATAGTTGGAGAAAGTTTATTATATTTCAGTAGTACTCAGAAAGAACATGAAATTAAATATAATTTTCCTGAGAACTTTATATTTTTATCAAAAAACTTTTCTTTAAAAAGAATAAACATAGTAAAATCGAATCTCTACAATCTGTTTATAATAATAAATAATAAATAAATAAAATAAAGAAGGAGAAAAATGAAAATGGAATAATATAAAACCAAGAGGAGAAAAGTGAAGGAGTTAAAGGTACAAAATTTGTGTAGAAGGATGACAAAATTGATATTTTTACAAGAAAAAAAATGATAAAATCAGTGATTTCAGCATTTTCACAAAGAGAAAGAATAAAATTAACAATTTCATGAGAAGAAAGTGAAATATATAAAAAAAAAAAGTAAAAAAACTAAAATAAATTGGAAGAGACATCAGGAAATTTTTATTGAAAATAATATAATTATATTATTTTCAGTTAGTGTAGGTTATTCCTGGTTAGAAAGGTAGTGTAATAACAAAAATTTACTACCTTTGTCATGTGATCTGATGACAAAAGTTGCAAAAGTTTCATTTTTGATAGATCAGGGGTTATTTTTTTGATATACTTTGATGTACCCTGAATTTGATTACTTTTTTGATAGATTTCGATGGTACCCATTTTTTTGGTTATTTTTTTGATACTTTTTAATAAGTATTAATAAGTGAGTGATGCAGATCAGTTCTTTAATTTTTACGTGACACAAAATTTCTTTACGTGTTCAAAGTAAATTTTAATAAAAATGTCTATATTTGAAAATCAAATAATTTATAATAATGATAATACAGTTTCAGTTCCCTTTGGACGTGCTGCTGAGTGATATATTTTACAACACCCACTTTTAAAAAACACATGATTAAAATCACAAAGTCATTTAAATACTCTATAATTAATTAAAGAACAAATAATTAAGCTTTGTCACGTTGAAGGTACTGTAGATTTTCTAGAATGGGAGTGTATTGATAAAAAAAAATCAACAAATCGTATTGATGACATTATAGAACTTACAACTAAAGGGAAAAAATATATTAAAAAAATTCAAGTTGGTATTAAAAAGGATAAATTATGTTGGTCTTGGATTATGTATTGTGCTGGAGATGGAAATACTTGTCAACATATATGCAGTGGAATTGGTGAATGCATATCTAGTTGTTCAAATTATAATTTAGCTAATAACTTACGAAATGAAAATAATATGCATCGCTGCTCTGTTCGTGTACATTCATTCTCATGATTATCAAATCTTAACACAAGTCATCCACTTTGTATAAAAATAGAAGGATATCATCATTCTTCCAATCTATTAAATACTGAAAATTAACAAGTTACACAAATCAATCTAACATGACAAATTAGAGATAAGATTACTATTAGTTGTCGTGCAGATCATCAAACAACAAAAGAAATAAAAGGAAAATTATTAATTTCATTAAATGGTGCAATAGAGGAAGAATTAAATAATTCATTATTAAATAATAGAGAAATTTGTGACAATAAAAAATTAAAAAAATTTATTGTTTGTGAAGATCAAAGATTAAAAGAGAATACTGGTTCATGGACAATTCTTCATTATTTAATTGAAGAAGTTTTAAAACCTAAAGGATATATTTTATATTATTAACAACCAGATTTATCTCAACCTGAAAATTCTGCAGAACATTATTATCAATTAACTGTATCTGATGAATTTTGATTGCGAAATAGTAGAGATTTTGAACAATTTTGTATTGGAATTGATGGAAAATATAACCTTAATATTGATCGTGCACCTATTTTAACTATGATTGTAAAAAACAATATAGGATATGGAACTCCATTAGTATTTGGTATATATTATTTTATTATAATTTTTAATATATTTATTTTAATATTTTTAACGAAATAACAAAATTAATTTATTAATTATTTAATATATTTTGTACTAATATTAATTTGTTTATTTTATTTAATATATAACAGGTTTAAGTAATAAAGAAAATAATTGGTCAATACGTTTAGCAGTAAATGCAGTTAAACAAAATATACCATGTAATAATTCTGATTGTGAACATCTATGGCACTATGAAAATCTTTCAAATAATAAGGGATTTAAAAGAATCTGAGATTGTAACAATCAAATATGGAATCCATATATAATGATTGATAAACATAGACCTTCAAAACTTGGAGTAGAGGGATTAGTACGTGAAACTATTCTTTGTTGGTTTCATATTATGCAAACATTTGATAATAATTTAAAAGAATGGAATATTCCGCAATCATTTAGGTAATAATTTAATATTTTATTTTATTTATTAAATATATTATACAATTTTAAAAATAAAATTTTAAATTTTAATTTAGATATCCAATTGCATTGGGTTTTAAATTAATAGCCCGATGTCGAACTGAAGAAACATCATTTGAAATGGCCAGCATTTATAAAAATTTTATTAACTCTCTTCCATTAACACAAGAACAAAAACATTTGATTATTAATGATTTGGATAATAATTGGATGTGTAATGAATGGCGATTACAATTTATTGATGCAGGCCGTCTTCCTGATGCACCTAATTCAAATCCAATGACTACAAATAATTACACAGAAAGAATGAATCGTACAATTGAATCTAAATTATCAGGAAAACAAACAGTAGTTACATTTATTGAAAGACTTTATG